>CM021767.1:118353554-118383828 GCA_011076525.1 Nettapus auritus
GGGGTACAGGATGGGGATAGGGGTAGGAGTAGGAAATGGGGGATGGGGAATAGGGGATGGGGATAAGGGTAGGAAATGGGGGGATAGGAGTAGGGGATGGTGATAGGGGTAGGGGATGGGGAAGGGGGACAGGGGATGGCCAGGTTGGGACAGGGGCTGCGGGCAGGCCAAGAGCTGGGGCTGCTGCTGCCTGCGCCCTGTGCACGCTGTGTGCCCTGCCTGTGCCCTGCCTGTGCCCCGTGCACCCTGCCTGCGCCCTGCCTGCGCCCCATGTGCCTTGCCCGTGCTCTGCCTGCACCCTGCCTGCAGCCTGTGTGCCCTGCCTGCACCCTGCCTGTGCCCCATGCGCCCTGCCTGCACCCTGCCTGCACCCTGCCTGCGCCCTGCCTGTCCCCTGCCTGCCCCCCGCACCCCCCATGCGTCCCCGCAGCCCCCAGGCCCAGCGAAGGCCAGCCGGGTGCTCGGTGCCCGCGGAAAGTTTCCCTTAGAGGAAAAAAAAAAACAAACACAGCAAAACACAAAAATAAACCCCCCAAAAAAACCAAACCCACGCGAACTCAAACAGCAACCGCAGAGCGCCCGGGGGCTGCAAGCAGGAGGGGGCCGGGAGCAGCGGGGCCAGGGCCCAGCAGGCGCCCAGGTGCCCGGGCCCTCCGCGGGCACGGCTCAGCGCCGCGCTCCCTTTCCCCTCCTGCCTCTCTTTTTTTCCTCTCCTTTGGGGTGTTCGTGCGTGCGAACCTGCGGGCAGATGAAATTTTCCTCTCCGCTCAGTTCCTCTTTCTTTATTTCTTCCCTTTGTGTGACGTAGACGGTGTCACCGCCGGATTGGCGCTCGGTGCCGGCAGGGCTGCGCGGCCCTGCGGGGTGGCAGGAGCCAGCGGTGCCGCGGCCCCCCCGTGGGGCGAGCAGCGGGGGGCTTGGGCCGGACCCCCCGCCCCGAGCACCCATCCCCGGGAGAGGCCGGGGTGACGCCAGGCGGCGGCTCCCGGCAGCTTCCGCGCGTGCAGTGGCCCTTTTGGTGCTGAGTCAGCTCGAAACTTCCTAGCAGGAGCCTCTGTTCGCAAAGCGAAGTGCCCGCAGACGTCTCGAGGAAACGAGGGATGCCCGGGCGCTTCCCCGGCTGCCAGAACGCGCTGGGGCGTTCGGGAGAGCCCCCCGGCTGGGTGGGCGCGGGGTGGCCCCCGCCTCGCCATCCGGAGGAGCCCCCACGGTGCCAGGGCGCTGAGAAGTCTCCGCGGCCGCCCCTTCGCCCCCGCCTGCCCCGGGGCCCTCCAGGTGCTGGGTTTCGTGCGGGTATTTTTAGGACGTGCGTCTGCATCCCTGCCCGTGCCGGCCCACGCGCTCTGCCCCGCGCCCTGCTGGGACTCCGGGCCCGCTGGCACGAGCAGCAGGAGCCGGAGCTGGGCGGCAGCGTGGGCACGCGCGTGTGCCAGGTGCCCGTGGTGGTACAGAGCTGCCGTCCCCTCTGGTTCGGTGCCTGGACCTCGACGCCAGGGGCTGGTTTTCGCCAGTGCCACCTGCACGGCGCGGGGACAGGAGACCTCGGGGCACGAGGCGCCGCTCCTGCTGGGCTCGGTTTGTGGCTCGCCGCCCTTCCCAGTTACAGACTGGTGCCCGACGCCCCGTTCCCATCACCCAGCCCCAGCTCTGCTGTCTGCTCTGAGTCCCTCTGCCCGGCGCAGGCTGTCGGCGCTGCCCGCCGCTCTCTGCCCGCAAAGGCAGTTGCTCGCTGTAATCAAATCATCGCTCAGCCATTTTTTTCCAATAAGCCAACCCATCGAGCTCTCCGGCCGGGAGGCATTTTCTTGCTCCGTGGCCCCGTTCCGGCCCCCTCCAGCCTTTCCCCGTCCCGTCTGCGGGAGGGCGAGCGGGGCCTGGCGCTGTTGTCCCCGCTGCGTGGCCATCCCACGGGCATTTTTGTCTGAATCCGGCCTTTCCTAGCGTCACCGCTTCGCAGGATCCGGCCCTGTGTGGGCCTGCCACTTGTGTGGCAGTTGGCTTGCAGCGGGGCTTTGCGGTGCGCGGCGGGGAGCAGCGCGGTGCCGGGCAGCGCCGTGCTCCCCGGGAGGGTGGATTGCTCCCCGGGGCGCAGCGTGGGGCCGCGCCGTGCTCCCTGGGGTGCAGCACCGTGCTTCGGGCCCTGGGGTGCAGCTCAGGGCAGGGCAGCGCTCCCGGGGTGCAGCGCAGCGTGGTGCAGCGTGGGCCCCCCCGGGGCCACCTTGCACCCCTGCGGTGTTTTGGGGAGCTGTGTTTCTGCCCCCTGCATGCGGTTCCTGGAGGTTCCCCTGCCCGACACGGGAGCCTGTAAGTTCTGTAAGGCGGAAGAGGTCAGCGCCGTGCCCGCGAGGCGGTTTTGCTGCAGCCATCGGTCGGGGCCCACGGCACGGGGGACGCCGTCGCCCCTCGGCTCTCCGCAGCGCCGCTTTCCTTTGGGGCCGGGATCCGTCCCCGGTTCCCCCCGGCGAGGGGGGCTGCGGGAGCCCCCCGCCGTGAGTCAGGGGTGCCGAGCGGCGCTGGGGGGCGGCGGGGGGCGGTGGGGGACGTGGGTGACTCACGGCCACGGCTCCCATCCCTCTGAGTCAGCCCCGAACTTCTTCCCCGGTGCCGGGGAGGAGGAGCGGTGACTCAAAGCGGCGACAACAATAATAATAATAATAATACGCTGCGGCACTTGTCACGGGGAAGGGGCTCGGCCGGGGGGTCCCTCGCGCATCCCCCGGAGCTGCCCGGCGGCGGGGACGCGCGGGGGGTCCCCGTCGGAGCCCGGTGGGTGTCGCGGTGCCGGGGATGCCGCGGCTCGGCCGGGTCACGTTAGGACAGGGCGCACCGGGGCGCGTTCCGGAGGGGGGGGACACACGGCTCGGGGCGGGGGGAGCCGGGGAGGGGCCGTCGGGAGGCTTCGCAGCCCGGCTGCCGTCGCCTAAAATGGCTGTTGGGCTCCCGCGGGCTGTCGGCGGGAGCTGCGGCGTCCCCAAATAGAGGCGGTTGCGGGTTGGTGCGGGTGGCGCGGGCATCGCCGCAGGTAACCTCCTCGCACCGCCTCTGCCGCCGGCGAGCGTGACTCCTCCGTGCGGGAGCGGCGAGGGCTGGGGCGAGCGATTCCCCCGCTCGCCGCCGTCACCGGCAGAAGGTCAGCCCCGGCGATAAATAAGGGAGGGAGGCAGGAGGGAGGCGAGTTCCCTCCCCGCGCCTCGGCGGCGAGCGCGGGCAGCCCCCCGGCCGGGCTGCGAGCTGCGGGGCTGCGGCCCCCCCACGAGACCCCCAGGATCCGAGGGGATGCCCCGAGGGGTCCCCCCCGCAGCCGGCGGTGCGGGAGCGCGGTGACGGCGGCGGTGGCCGTGGCCTAGCGCGGGGACGAGGCGGCCCCGGCCGGCGGGTAGGAGCGGGGACCCGGCGGGGGGCTGGGGGGGCTTGGGGGGCGGGGGGGGGGTGGATTTGGGGGTGGGGGTCCCGGTGCCGCCGGCTTCTCCCCGGCTTTGTTCCGCGTCCCCCCCGCCCTGCGGGTGCCGAGGGTTTTGTACGCAGCCCAACTATTTTTAGTGCGCTCGGAGACCATGTTTGCTGGAAGCGAATCAAAGCCCTGCGAGCTGGAGATTTTTCAGCGCGAGGCTGCGCACGGCGCGGGGCTGCGGGCATGGGGGGTGGCCGGCCTGGGGGGGCTGCGGGGGGCCCCCGGACCCTTCCTCCCCCCCCCCCCCCCCCCCGGGGGGGGCGGCGGGGGACGGGGGGGGGGGGGACGGGATGGGGGGTTGGGGGCACCGAGACGGGTTTTGGGGACGTGGGGACGGCGCTGCGGGAGACGTTGGGGACATCGGGGACGCCAGCAGCCTGCGGGCACGGTGGGCACGGGGGGTGCAGCCCCGGGGGGACGGGGACCCCCTGCCGCGGAGCTGCGTGGGACGCGGCCGGGTGTCCCCAGGTGTTCCCCGGCAGCACGTGGCCTCCCGTGCCCGCGTTCGGGGCTTCGCCCTGGCACCACGCAGCGGGGAGCGGGGCCGGGGGCGGTGGGGGCACGGGCAGGCACCGGCAGCCCTGGGGTGGCGAGGAGGGATGCGGGGTGCCGAAACGTGTGCCGAGCCGTGCCAGGCTGGGCAGCGTGCTGGTGGCACCTGGGGCGGTGACGTGAGGGTGCGCGGCGCTGCCCGGCGCCAGCCCCTCACCGAGGGGCACCGGCCCGAGGTCGGGGTCCCCCCGAGCCGCAGGAGGGGAGCGGGGGGGCTGCGAGCGCAGGGCCGGCTCCGGGGAGCTTGGCAGAGACCAGGCGTGGGCAGAGCCCGTGCTGCAGGGGGCTCGTGGGGACACTGCCCCGGGGACGGGGACAGGGACACCGGGACGGGGCTTCCCCACGGAGGCTCCCTGACAGGTGGCAAAGGAGGGGCCGGGGGAAGCCCTTCGGGCTGTGTGCAGGGGCAGGGGACGCAGCGTGCACCCCCATCCTGCGCCCCCATCCTGCGCCCCCAGCCCCCCTCCTGCACCCCACGCCCTCATCCTGCGCCCGCACCCTGCACCCCAACCCCGCACCGCTGCCCCACGGCCCCATCCCGCACCCCCCGCCTGCCTCCCACCCTCCCCACCCGCCTCCCAGCCCCGGGCACGAGGGGCTGCAAACGGGGGTCCGGGGACAGCCGAGCCCAGCCTCAGCCCCCCCTCACCCCCCCTCCAGCCCCGCGCCCCCCACCCCAGCACCCCGCGCTCGGGGGGTGCCGCCGCCGGGCCCGGGGGAGGCTGCGGCAGCATCGGGGCCCCCGCTCCCCCCCGCAGGCAGCCCCGCGCCGCAGGCAGCGCCGGGGACGGGAGGAACGTGCCGGGGTTTGAGTTTCTGTTCCTAGAAGCAGCGGCCCTGCCCGCCCGGCAGCCCCCCACCCTGCCGGCTGGGAACGAGCTGCGGCTGGAAAGCTCTAGAAACAAATTGCAGCTCCGGTGCCAAAGGCAACAGCAGCCTCGGCCATGGCTAATGCAGGCAGCGTTTTCCATAGCAACAGGTGCTGGGGCTGACGCCTCCGCCGCAGCCCCGCGGGGCCCTGCCTGCGCCTGCACCCCGCTCCCTGCGCCCTGCACCCCACTCTGGGCATCCCGCACCGTGCGCTGTGCACCCCGCACCCTGCGCTGGGCACCCTGCTCTCTGTGCCACGCACCCCACACCGTGCACCCCGCACTCTGCACCTTGCTCTGTGCGCCCCGTGCTGCGAGTCCTGCGCCGCTCGTGGTGCACCCTGACCTGCGCTGCACGCCGTGCACCCCGCAACCCACGCCGTGCACCCCCATCCCACGCCGTGTCCCCATCCCACGCTGTGCACCCTGCAACCCACGCCGTGCCCCCATCCCTCGCTCTGCGCCCCCATCCCACGCCGTGTCCCCATCCCACGCTGTGCACCCCGCGACCCACGCCGTGCACCCTTCAGCCTTCGCAGTGCGCCCCTATCCCTCGCCGTGCCTCCATCCCACACTGAGCACCCCCATCCCTCACCATCCACCCACCCCGCAGTGTGCCCCCACCCCACGCCACGCACCCCGTGCCGCACAGGGCAGACCCCGCACCCCCTGCCCCGCGCTGCGCACCCCGCGCTCCCTGCACCCGGAGGGGCGACGCCGGGGGCACGGCCCAGCCCGGCTGAGTCAAGGTTGCGGCGCGTTAATAATTGCCGGGCGCTGGGGCACGGCGGGGGGCGCGGGGCTGGCGCTCACCCCGTGCCTCCGTTCTCCCCGCAGGGCAGGAGGATCCCGGCAGGCGCAGGGGCTGGGCGACGGCTCCCGGACCCCTCGGCGGCGGCGCAGAGCCGGAGCGCGGCGGCGGTGGCGGCGGGGCCTCTCGTGGTGCTGAAGCGGTGAAGCTCCCCGGTGCCGGCCCGGCCCCCGCCCTCCGCGCCCCACCATGCCGTCCAGCGGCGCCCTCGACACCAGCAGCCCCGTGCCGGACCGCGAGGCGCTCGACACGCACAAGGTACGGCCCCGGCACCGCGCGGCACGGGGACGTGGGTGGGGGTCTCCCATTGGGAGCCGGGCCGCGGGGGGCCCCTCCGGCCGCGCTCCCCCCTGTGCTGGTGCAGCCTGGGGAGCGCGGAGCTGGGCGGCACGGGGGGGCGCGAGGCTGAGCCGCGGCGGGGATTAGCGGGGATTGAGCTATTTCTGGCACTGGGGACGGGGGGGTGACGGGCAGGCTGCTCCCGCCCTGCTGGGGGTGT
The DNA here is from genome assembly GCA_011076525.1 of Nettapus auritus. Lineage (NCBI taxonomy): Eukaryota > Metazoa > Chordata > Aves > Anseriformes > Anatidae > Nettapus > Nettapus auritus. The sequence goes on from CM021767.1 coordinate 118,359,737, forward strand.
GGGTGTCCCCCGCTGTGGGGCGTCCCCTGCTTTGGGGTCGCGGTAGTGGAGTGGGAGGGGGCCGGGGCGTGGGGCAGTGGGAAGGGCACAAGACGGGGGCGGAAAAGGGGGCATCTGGGGACAGGAGGGGACGGCACACGTGCGCTCAGGGCTCGCTGGGGTGGGGAGAGCAGCCAAGGGGCAGAGGATGGGGTCGGAGGGTGGCTCAGCCCCCAGGAAGCGCTGCGCCCGTCCCAGAACACCCGGTGCTTTGCCACGGTGCTGTTCCACCACCGGGATGGATGGGGCCGAGCAGCGGCTGGCAGAGCATTCAAGGGGCTGGGCGGGGGCTGCAGGTGCCGCACGGACGGAGGGGTTGTGCCGGGGTTGGGGGTGCTCAGGGATGGTCCCCAGCCAGATCCAGGCGTTGTGGCAGCTCTGGCCGTGGCCTCGCTGCTCCTCTGTGTCCCCGCAGCGCCAGGACCGGCCCAAAGCTGGGTGGCTGCTCCCGTCGCGGGAAAGGCATCGCGCTTCCCCTGGGAAGCAGCAGCGTCCTCGGGGCGCTGGGGACACGGCGTGCCCCGGTCACGGCGTGGGGACCGGGGCAGCCGGCCAGCTGGACGCCGGCCTGCCGCAGGCGGTGCGGGGCTGGGGTCATCCGAGTTCCTCCGGGCTCCCTCGGCCGTGGCGGCCGCGCGGTGCCTCCCGCTCCGGCAGGACGGTGCCCCCGCCGTGCCGGTCCCCTCGCCGTGCACCCCGCTGCAGCCACCGGGACGGGGAGCCCCGTGTGTCCCCTTGGAAAGCGTCCAGCGCCTTATTGGCGCCGCTGGGCGTCGTGAATTAATAACGGGGGACATGGAGCGCCTTCTGCTCCTGGGGGAGGTCGCGGGGTGTGAAGCCGGAGCGGGGCCGCGCGTTCCGCGCAGGTAACCGGCAGCAGGAGCCGCAGCGGGGAGCTGGCGCCGTGGGGCTGGGGAGGAGGAATGGGGCTGACGGCCGGGGGGTGCTGGATGCAGCACGGGCAGGTTGGGGTCTCCATCCCCTGCCGGGCCGTAGCACGGTGCTCACCGACCCGTGCCGTGCCAGGGCCAGCCGGCGTGCCCGCGGCCGTCCCCGTCCTTCAGGCCAGCAGCTCACCCCGTGGGACCCCGGTGGGGTGACGGCGGCGTGCCCCCCGCTGCCCCATCCTCGCCGGCTGGGCTCCCTGCGAGCCCCCGGGCTGGACGTGACCGCGCCGGGCTGAGCTGTCCCAGCCTGACCCCGCCGGGATGCGGCATCTCCTGCGGGGAGGTCACCTCTGCAGGAGGGACGCGGCGCCGTGGGGCCAGGCCGTGGCGCTGCCATCGGCACCGCGCCAACCAGGCTCAGCCAGGGGCTTCCTGCAGCCCGTTCCCCTGCCCCGCCGGGCCGCTGCCCCCCTGCCGCTGCCGGCCCCGGTGCAGCCGGGAGCTGGGACCCGGCAGCGCTGCAGCGGCAGCACTGCGTCATGCAGCAGCTCTCCCCTCGGAGGTGGTTTCCCTCCGGGTTGTTGCTTGGCAGCGGCGGAGGAGCGCTGCGCCGCGCTGCGGGGACGCGCCAGGCTCTTCGGCGAGCCCCGGGGAGCTGAGGAGCGGGGTGATTTATGGCGAGATGACTCAGCTCCGAGCGGGCTGGAGGCAGCGAGGGGCTGCAGCATCAGGCGGGGGGGGGCGCGCAGCCCCCGGCTCTTTTCTGCCGGCCCGCCTTATTCTGGGGCTGCGTCCCCGCGCCTCCTTTCCCTGCCCGGCTTTTTGGGGTGCAGGCGCCGCACTGGGGGTCCCCGCAGCCCCCCGGTGCTGTGCCGGACCCCGTGCCCCCAGCCCAGCAGTGCGGGGATGGTGCTGAGCCCCACGGCGGGGCTGCCCCACGCTTATAGGGCCGGGCAGGGAGCCGTGGGGCCGGCTTGTGGGGCGCACGTGGGGGCTCTCCCTTGGCGGGGATCCCCACCACCCCTTGCTGCAGCCGTCCCTTGAGCCGGCGTGCCGCAGCGCTGCGAGCGGGGCGAGCCCTGGCTGGGGCCCAGGCTGAGCACGGAGGCTTGGGGGCTGCCCCGTGGTGCTGGGGGGGCCCTGTGCGTCCCACCTCCAGCCGCAGGATCTGGCCGCTGCTTTCCCCAGCGGGTCGCTGCGCCCAGCACCGCCTCGCCGGGGAGGCATCGCAGCCACGGGGCTGCTCCGTGGTGCCCGGGCTGGGGGCACTGCAGAGCCCCCTCCATGCAGCCGCACCCCCAGCAGCCCACGGAGCCTCCCGCAGCTCGCTGAGCACCCCGACCCCGCTCCGCAGCAGGGCTGGCCGGCCGGCACGGCCCGGGTGCCAGCAGCACGCCTGACACCCCGCTGTACGTTTCCCTTACATCCAGCATAAACACGGCCGCGGCCCGGCGCCCAGAGCCCGGCCAAAGCCAGCACGTGGGCGCGGAGCCGCTGCCCGGAGGGACGCGTTTCGTGGGGCTCGCCGTGCCCGCGGCCTTCCCGCTGCCGGGAGCACGGCGCTGGGCCAGCGGGTCCCCACGTGCCGGCACCGGGCGAGCGGCCCCGCGTCCGCAGCAAAGGTCCCCGAACACTCGTAGCGTGGGGAGCTGCTCCTTCCCAACCGGGGGCTTGGCCAGAAACCGTCCCGGCTGCTGCGGGATCGCCACGGCCCCGCTCTCCAGGAACGGAGCTGCGTGCCCGGGGGCGGCTCCAGCTGGGACAAAGTGCAGCGCCGCGTGGTTTGGCAAGGCGCGCTCCCGCGGCCGCGGGCGGGGGGGCTGAGCTCCGCTCCCCCCAGCCACGGTCTCCCCGGCACGCTCCTCCCTGGCGCGGGCGTTGCACGGGGCCGGAGGCATGGAGAAGGAGCGCCTGGCTCTGCCCAGGCCCCCGTCCTCACCCGGGGACCCCGTGGCCCCCGAGGCTGGAGCTGGCACACGGCGAGCCCTCTGTGCGCCTGTGCTGTGCCAGCAGCAGGTCCCACGCTGACCCCGATCAGCGTGGGGCTGGCACGGACCAGGGAGCGACCCCAGGGGCACGTTTGGTGTTTGGGGCCAGCACGGCGCAGACGTGACCGGTGCCAGCGCGGCAGCCGTGGCGTGCTGGTGCCGTGGTGGAAGGAGAAGAGGGGCTTCAGGGGGAGCAGAAACCCGTGGGGAGCTCGCGGTGCCTCTGCGGACCCCGTTCGGATCCTGTGCCGGGACTGTGCTCAAACCGCGCTCCTGACGTCGGCCTTGGACCCGTCCCAAAACCTCCCGGTCGGGGCCGTGTGGGGCTCTGAGCCCCGGGCAGGAGCTTCCCGGGTGCCACGGCCCCTGCCCGCTCTGCCCTGGCTTCCCGGCTCTGGTGTGGGGCTGGGTCCAGGCAGGCTCCTTGCACAGCTGCCCCGGGTGCCGTGGGGGCTGCTGGGGATGTCCAGGGGTCCTGGGCAGGTTTCGCAGCCTCTGACCCCCGGCCTCACCGTGCTGGAGCCAGCCACGGTGCCCCGAGCCCTCTCTCCGTGCCCAGTTTGGGTCCGTGCAGGGGACGTGGGCCTGCAGGGGGGTGGCTCAGAGCGGGGAGCTGCTTCTGGACACCGGCCTTGGGTCGTGGCACGTGCCCTGCGCAGGCTGGGCCCCGCCGGGCAGCCCCACTCGTCCCGTGCCGGGTGCCGCGGGCACCAAACGCAGCGCCCGTGCTGCGGGCAGCCCCTGGGCAGGAATGCGGCCGAGTGCAGCTGGATGTCGGAGCTGTCTGGCTGCCAGCTCCCATCCCCTCCCCGGCCTCTCCCTCGCCGCCCCCCCGCCGGCCTCTCCGCCTTCCCCGCTCCCCCCTCCGCGGCCTCTTCCTGCCTTGGCCGCGGCCGAGATCTTCTGGGGCTCAGGTGAAACGCTCCCCGCCGCCGCGGGACGCGCCGGGCCCCGCGCAGCCCCGGCCTCCGCCGCCACCGCCTCGGCCGCCCTGGGCACGGGCACGTCCCCGGCCGTGCCGCGGAGCTGGGCGCGGGGAGCCGGTTCCTTTCCGGGGGCAGAGCCCGGAGGGGACCAGGGAAGGGGCCCCCAAAGCGCCGCGGGCGGTGGGGAAGAGCAGGCAGCTGCCTGCGTGCTGCCTCCTGCGGCCTGCCCGTGTCCCTGGGGGCCACACGGCCCTGAGTGAGGTGTGAGGGGGGGAAGGAGCCCCCAGCCCCACACGTGCAGGGCTCCGGCAGGTTGTGGGGGCTGGCGCATCCCCCCCCAGGGCGCACGGGGCAGGGGCGCTGCAGCCCCGCTGCATTCCCAGGCCCGGTGAGCTCAGCCCCACGGCGAGGGCTGGCCCCATGCCCGGGAAGGGGTCGCGCTCACCCTTCGAGCCCCCCAAGGGCGTGGGGAGTCATGGCGGGTCCCAGCCGGGCCCCCCAGGAGGAGACGGGCACCTTGTGGCAGCAGCACCGTGCGGGGCACCCATGGGTGCCAGCGAGCCCAGCGCCAGGCAGGAGTGGAGCCGTGACCAGGCGCCCGGGGCCGGCGGCGTAACCGTCCTCTCTGTCTCCGGCTCGCAGGGGGAAGAGGAGCCCGAGGAGAACCAGAGCAAGGAGGAGAAGCAGGATCCGGGGACGCCCATGAGGAAAGCCGGGCGGCCCGGGCGGAAGCGCAAGCATGCCCAGGTGAGCGCGCGGGGGCGAGGCGGGGGCAGCGGGCGTCCTGCCCCCGTGTGCGGCCCGCACCGGGCGAGCCGCTCTGGCCCGGGACTACGGCTCCCGGCGTGCCGCGGGCCAGCCCGCCTCCCCGCGCCAGCCGCGTGCCTCCGGCCGGGAGGAAAGTCCGAGAGCGGCGCGGCGGCCGGAGGGAAGCGTGCGTCCCCCCGGCGGAGCCCTCCCCACGCAGCCCCAGCGCCTCCCCCTTCCCCGCGGCCCCCGGCCAGCTCCTCCCGCCCTGGCAGCGCTCGGGGCTTTGGCACGGCTTTGGTCGAGGCCCCGCTGTGCACTTGCTTCCCGTGCGGGGGGCTGGCGGCTCCGCTCCCCCCCCCCGCCAGCTCCCGGCGCTGCGCGGCTCCGGGCCGGCCCCTGGGGCTCGCTCCAGCAGCTGCAATAACAAGGGGAATGTGGCCGTGCGGAGCCGAGCTCCCCGCTGGCTGCCCCGGCTCCCACGGCGTGGCGATGCCCGCTGCCACGACCCCGCACGCCCCAGCCCCACTGCACCCCCTCCCCAGGTGCCTGTGGCTCACGGGTGCGGGGCTCAGCGAGCTCCAAGCTCGGCGGCGCTGCCGGGCAGGATCGCGCCCTTCCGCGTGCCGAAGTGCTGCGCCCAGCCGTCCCCAGGGCTGTCCCCACGTCCCTCCTCGTGCCGGCCCTGCGCTCCTGCCCAGGCAGGCAGGCGAAATGGCTGCCCCAGGGGAAGGCTCAGGGCAGCGCCGCGGGGCGCCGGGTTTGGGCACCCTGTTCCCGCGGGACTCGAGGTGGTGGCTCTGTCCCCACGCGCGCTGGCACAGGGACACGTGGGCACCTTGCGGTGCCGGTGGGCACGGCCGGGGAGCGCGCGGTGGCAGACCCGGACCAGCAGAGCTGTGCCAGCCACCAGCTGCCCTGCCACCGTGGTTCGGTGCCTGGGGCACGCGGAGCCCCTGGGCGTGGGGCTGGTGGCGAGGGGCACCGGGAGCAGAGCGCACGCACGGCACCGTCCGTGCCTCGGGGCAGCAGCAGGGCTGGGTGCTCAGCCTGCGTGGGCAGCGGTCCTGTCCCCGCACCCCCACGGGAGCTGGGGGGGGGACAGAGCTCCTGCCGGGCCGCCCCGTGGCTGGAAGCCAGCGGGCTTATGGGGAGCACATGGAGACAAGCAGGGACGGGGAGCGTTTGCTGCTGGGAAAACTTTTTGCAAAGGTTTGCGGCTGCGAGAAGTTTTCATTCTGCGCTCGGACGCGTCCCGAGGCTCCGGCGGAACCACGTGTGGGGCAGGCGCGGAGCGAGGGGAGCCGTGGGGCGCGGGCCGGAGCGGCTACAGATACAGCGGGTGGGAGGTGAGCGCGGGGAGGGCGGGGAGCTGTTGCGGTGGAAGAACAATACTGGCACGGGGACAAACGGCCAGAAGTCGTCCAGGAACAGGCCGAGCCTGGAAACCGGCAGGGCTCTGACCCTCGGAGGGGGCGACCCTCGGAGAGCCGCGGGACGAGAGGTCCCCGCGGCCAGCCTGGGGGGCATCGGTGGCGGCCGCGGCGCCGGGCACCTCCTGGTGCACAAGCTGGAGGTGGCACGGAGCCTGCAGCGGCCCCGGCTCCGAGGGGGGTCCCCGGGCAGCCGCACGCCGTGCCCGCCGTGTGCACCGTGCGGCCAGCGGCTCTGCTGCGCTGAGCGGAGCTGGCACAGCCCCGCGGCCCCGTGGCTGCCCGGGCAGTGCCAGGAGAGCGCCGCCGCGCTTGGGAAAGCCCCGGCCGGGTGTGGGTTGCTATAAATATCCTCCCAGCTGGAGAGCCCCGCGGTGCCGGCTCCTGCGGCGAGGCCAGGCCGTGACCGGAGGAGCCGGACCCGGGTGGAGAGGAGCCAGCGCGCGGTGTGGGGCGCTGGGAGCGGGGGTTAACCCCTGGGGGCCGGCCGAGGGGCCCCGGTCCCGGGCTCACGGCGGGCAGACGCTTTGCAGAAGGGTGCTGAGCACCCCCGTGGCCGGTGCACCGCTTCGGGACGCAGCGATTACGGTGGGGCTCCGGGCACCGAGGGCTTGTGCTTTGCCTCGCTTCTCCCAGCGTGTCGGTGGGGCTCCCCAGCCCGGCCGGGACCGGGGGGGACCCGGCGGAGGCTGTCCGGGGAGGGGGCGGGAAGCCCTTCCTGCAGCTGTAACCGGACCTTTTGTTTTTCCAGGTGTTCGGAGGTATTTTTCCCGAGGGGTGACGTTGTCAGCCAGGTGAGCAGGGCCCGGGGCAGGGAGGCTCTGCCCCAGCACGCTGCTCCCGTGGGGACCCAGCTGGGGCCCCTGTGACGCCCCGCGGGGACGAGAACCGCGGGCCGTCGGTGTCGGCGGCAGCTGGCAGGCCGTGCCGTGCCATCCCGTGCCGTTCTGAGCCGTGCCGTGCGCAGCGAAGCCACCTTGAGCTGTGCCGTGCCGTGGATCTGAGACCCCCAGGACACCCCCAGCCAGCGCCTCCACGGTCGGTGCTGCGGACAGCAGCGACTCCCATGCGGCGCTCAGCCGGCCGGGGAGCGGGCAGGAGCCGTCCCGGGTGCCCTCGGGGTGTGCCCACAGCGACCTGGCTGCGGTGCAGGGGGGTGGCAGAGCAGTGCCATCCCCCGTCCCCTGCAGGGACAGGTCCCGGCACAGCCCCGGCACAGCCCGTGTGCCCCAGCGTCCTTGGCGGGGGCCCAGCGGCCGCGCGGAGGGGAGGGGAGCGCGGAGAAAGGCAGCGCTTGTTCCCAGGGCCGGGTGCGTGGAGGAAGCGGGTGGGTGGGAAGGAAGGCAGCGCCGGCCGGGCCGGGCCTTCCTCGGGGGACGGGGACGGGCGCCGGGGTGGATCCCCGACCCCCTTCCCCTCCCCGGCACGGCAGCGGCGATGCTGGAGCGGCAGCACCAGGACGTGCCGGCGGCGCGGGGGGCCTGGAGAGACACGGGGCCCGTCCTGAGCCAGGTAGGGCTGCAGGAGCGGTGCCGGAGCCCCCCTCGCAGGCACGGAGCACCGGCGCCGTGCCAAACCGTGCTGGCTGCCTGCCGGCCGTGCCGCCTGTCCCGGGAGGGCATCGTGCAAGGCAGGCCGTGATGAAAGGGAGGCCGTGGTGCGGGGGGACGCGGCGCCTGTCCCACGCTGCGTTAAGCCCCCAGCACCCCCCGGTGCCACGGCGGGGCCCTCCTGCCCGCCCTGCCTTCCTGGCATTGTCCGCCAGCCCCTCGCGGCCCGCGGAGCCCCTGCCCCTGGCGGGTGCCGCGCTGGCGGGGCCGGGGGCGCGCGGTGACGCCAGCTTCCTGACGCGGAGGCGGGCAGGGGGCGGCCGTGCCCGCGGGAAGGGCTGCGGGAAGGGCTGCGGCACGGCCGGGAAGGGGCTGCCAAGGGAGGAGCTGGAGCGGGGCCAGGGCTCCGGCGCGGCGCTGGAGGCCCGCGGAGCGTGGGGAGGGGGCGGCCTGATCCCGTCCGGGGCGCAGCGGGGCCGTGCCGAGCCCCCCCGCGGCCTTGCCTCCCGCCAGCCCGTGCCGCCGCCTAATCCGAACCACATTGGTCGGCGCTTCCCGTTTCCTCCCCGGGAAGCGCACGCAGCCCCTCGCATTGTTTTCGGCACGGCAGCCAGGATGCGGCCCCGAGCGGGAGGCGAGAGCGGGGCCGGGGGCACGCACGGCAGCTGCGGACCCCGAGGGAGGGCAGCAGCCACCACGGCCCTGCCGGGGGCTGGCAGCGTGCAGGGAACAGCGGGAAGGGCCTTCCGCGGGGACGTGGGCCCTCAGCCCCTTCCTGTGCTCCCCCTGCTCATCCCTCTGCCTTCAGCCCCTTACGGCGCGCTCTGGGGCACAGGGACGCAGCGTGGCTCCCAAACCCTGCCTGGATTCGCCCCTGAACCCCTTTCTGAGCCCTCTCTGCCCGCCCAGCAGCTCCGAGCCCCCCAGCCGTGATGGTTCAGGCGCCGGCGGTTTGCGGGTGGCAGGGGGACGCCGGGGGGAGCGTGAGCGTGCGCCGCACAATCACTTCCAGACCCTGCGCGAGGCTCGTGTGCAGGCACCGACCCCTCGCGGCTCCCCGGCGGCTCCCGGGGGACGTGGCCGCATCCAGCCCCGTGGAGCCGCCCGGGGAGCTGGTGGCGCACCTCGGTGTCCCCCCGGCCCTGTCACTGCGGTCCTGCGGCTTCCACAGAGCCTGCGCGGTGGCCGCGTGCTGGGCTCGGCGAGGTTTGTCCTTCAGCCTCGTCCTGCTGCGCGCGCCCTTGCTCTTGCCCGGGCTGTGCTGCGGCACAGCGCAGCGAGACACCAACGCCCTGCCGGTGGCACCCTTTCTGCTAGGCCCGGCCACGTCCCCCCTGGGGCACGGGGAGAGGCTGCCCGGCGTCCCCAGGACTCTCAGTAGTGGCTCGTGCGTCCCCGGTGTCCCTCGTGCTTGTGCACGCTTGGCCCCACAAGCGATGCCATCACCCTGGGGGTCGCCACATCCCTGGGAGCGGTGGGAGCGGGACCAGCCCGGCTCCAGCTCCCCCCCGGCACTGGCACTGCAGCGGGGGCCTTGCGGCACGAGCCCTGCACGGCACGAAGGCCCTGGGGAGCGCTGCCCCGCATCCCCGTGCCCCACGCTGGTACGGCTGGCGCTGCGAGACCCCGGCAGGGTCCCCCCGGCACCCTGCGGCTGCCCCCCCCGCCTCTCCAGCCCCGTTCCTCCCCCTGCGGGTTGCCGCGGGCTCGTCCCCTCCTTCCCGGCTGTGCTGGCAGGCTGTGCGCAGCTGCCTCCCCGCCTGCCCCGTCCTTCCCCGCCGTCCTCTCCGGCCGCGCTGCCTGCGCCGGGGCTGGGGCCGGCCGCGAGCGGCTGAGCGAGCGGAGGAAGTGACTGCGGCAGCGGGGCCGGCGGCCGGGCGAGCAGGAAGCGCCCGCCGTGGGGACGCCGCGGCGAGGAGCGCGGCGAGGAGACGCCTGCGCGCGGGCGGCCGGACGGGGGTCTGGGGTCTGCACGGCCCTCGGCAGGGGATGCACGATGGTAAGCGGCACGCGGACCCCCTCGCTGCCCCCGGCAGGCCTGGGGAGGGGGTTCCCGCGCCCTGGGGGTGTCTGGGCCGCGGAGCTGCGCCGCGGGCGAGCGGGTGGCAGCGGCGGTGCAAATGTGGGGTGCGCGGGTGAGCAGAGGCCCCTCCGTCACCTGCCGGCCCCCGCGTGCCCCCCAAGACAGGGCTCCCACCCCACACCTCGTCCGAGGAGCCCCCCCCGGGAGCAGGGGAAAGGCGCGCAGGAAAGCCCGGGCACCCTGCTCACGCCAAGCCTGGCTGGCAGCTCGGCATTCGCTTCCTCGCCGCCTGGCTCCTCGCCACCAAACGGTGCATCCTGGGACGTGTAGTTCGCCGGGCAGGGGGAGGACGGAGCCTGCCGCCAGCTCCCCGCGGCGCCACCCGGGCCCCGTGCCGCGGCCCCAGAGCTCGCTGCCCCCCGGCACCCGCAGGGACCCCGAGGTGAGCGCTGGCAGCGGCGCGGGGAAGGTTTCGGCTCACCGCCTGTCCCCCCAGCGCTTCCTGGCGTCCCTGCCGCAGAACCGGGGGGCTCTGCCCCGGTAGGGCAGGCCCAGCTGGGCCACGAGCAGGCCTGGGGCTTCCTGCTCTGTCCCAGGGCTGCAGCAAAACCTCTGCGGCTCCAGGCCCCCTGCAGAGCTGGCGCTGCGGTGAGGGAGGCGAGCGCGGGGTGCACGGGCTCACGGAGGCGAGCGCGGAGCACAGGAAACAGCCGGGTGCCACCGCCTCGGCGCGGGGAGGCAGCGTCAGCGCCCGCGGGTGTCAGCCCTCGGGGAGTTCGGCCGCCCGTGTCCCAGGGCTGGCAGAACCGGGGTGACACCGGGGTTTGACACCGGGGTTCGCACCCCCGGCAGCGCATGGGGCCGCGGGGAGGCCGGCGCCGGTGCAAGGCCCCGCGCGAGGGCCCAGCTGCGGCTTACAGCAGCTCCACAGCTCAGGGTCGGGTCCCACGGAGCGAGGCTGCGCCCACGGGGCAGGGCTGAGCCCGGCGAGCCGGGGGGGGGCCGAGCCCACCGCGCCGCGGCCGAGCCGCGCACCCGGCTGGATGTCGCCGTGACGCAGCAGCACTTTCACTCTCCTTTGCCACGGAAACCGCCGGGCCGGGCTGGGTCCTTTCGCTCTGACTCTGCTCCCAGCGCCTCCGTCCACACGCCCTCGCCGCTGCGGCCGCTTCGCCCCCGGACCCTCAGGGACCAGCGAAGCGGCCTCCGACCCCGCGGCCTCGCTCGCCGCTTGCACGCGCGTGTCCTGGCCGGCTTTGGCACCGCCGTCTCTTGCGCCGCTGCCGTCTCCATCTGTCGCACGGGCTCACGCGCACCGGCACAGACAGTCCTCCCCCGAGTCTCACACCCACGCACGCCCGCCGGTCTGTCGCCACACGCGTGAGCTGGGACCGGCTGCACACTTCCTGCGGCCGCCGGCACCGCCTGCCACACGCGCACACCCGCCCCGAGGTGTTGGCACCGTCAGTCTGACACACCAGCGCGTGTCACAGGCTCCGGCTGTGCCTGTCACTCTTCCCCGCTCACACGCACACCCTGTGGGCCACGTCCCTGTGTCACATGTGCACATGCGTGTGCGCACAGGGTTGTGGCAGGGCCTGGCCCTGCCTGTCACACGTGCACGCTCAAAAAGGTGGCGTGGGCCCTGCCCATGGAGCGCACACACGCGTGGCTCTGCCTGTGGGGCGCGTACACGTATGAACACCCACACGCACACGTCACGGGCGGTTTCAGGCTCATGCACACACACACACAGTTGTCACACGCCCCGTCTCTTCCTGTCACATGCACACACACACACCACAGTGCCCGGCTCCGCCTGCCATGCGCGCGCACACACACTTGTGCCGTGGGCCCTGGTTCCACGTGTCCCGTGCACAAGCGCGTGCACGTAGCGCTGTCCCCAGCCCCGCTGTGACAGGGTGGGCAGGAGGGAGGTGGCCTTGCACCAGCCTTGGTCCTTGGGGACCAGGACAGTCCGGTGTGTCCTGGACCTGGCAGTGCCATGTCCATGTGTCCTGGGCCTAATGGTGTCACGTCCATGTGTCCTGGACCTGGCAGTGCCATGTCCATGCGTCCTGGGCCTAGCAGTGTCATGTCCATGTGTCCTGGGCCTGGCAGTGCCATGTCCATGTGTCCTGGGCCTAGTGGTGCCATGTCCACGTGGTCAGGTCCTGAGAATTCCATGTCATCATGTCCTTGTCCTCAGGGTGCCAAGGAAGCATGTCCTGGTCCCGGGGGTGTCATGGCAGTGTGTCCTCGTCCAGGTGGTTTGGTGGCGTTACGTCCCAGGCCTCGGGGTGTCTTGGCTTTCTGTTGTGGCCCCGAGGGCCTCAGGGCTGTGTGACCTGGTCCTGGGGATGATGTGGCAGTTTGTCCTTGTCACGACAGTCACGTCGCTCTGTGACCTTGTCCACTTGGTGCCATACCTGTGTGTCTGCGTCCCGAGGGAGCCGTAGCGTTATGTCCAGTGTCTGAGGGAGCCATGGCCTTGTGGTCATGCCCACGTGTCCTGGTCCTGAGGCATCCTGGCAGTCAGTCCTGGTTCTGAGGGCTTTGGGTCCAAACGCTATGGTCCTGAGGCCATCATGTTGTTGTGCCTGGCCCTGGGGGTGTTGTGAAGCACCTCCTGGTCCTGCGGTTGTCACTGTGATGTGGCTTCCATCCAAGGATTCGTGGCAGGGTGCCCTGGCCTCACGATGCCACTGCAGTGTCCTAGTCCTGAGTATCATGGTCATGTCCTCATCCTGAGGGTTCCCTGGGAGCATGTTCTGGTCCTGAGGGTGCCATGGACGTGGTTTCTGGTCCTGAAGGTGCTATGGCTGCGTGTCCCTGTCCTGCAAGTGTCATGGCTGCGTGTCATACTCCTGTGGGTGTCACATCCACCTGTCCTTCTCCTGAGTGTATCATGACAGCCTGTCCTGGTCCTGAGCGTGTTACGGTGCTGTGTCCTGATTCTGAGGGTGCCACCGCTATCTGTCCTGGTCCCTGTGCCACAGTCCTGCAGGTGTCAGTGTCCGTGTGTCCGGGTCCTGAGGTGGCCATGGCTTTGTGTCCTGGTCCTGAGGGTGCCTGGGCCGTGTATCCTGGTCCTAACGGTGTCACAGACTTCTCTTGGTCATGGCCATCTGTCCAGGTCCTGAGGGTGACACTAAAGCGTGTCCTTGTCCTGATTGTGCCATGACATCGTGTCCTTGTCCATGGGGTTGTTGTGGCAGCGTGCCCAGGCCTTGATGTTGTCACATCGGTGTGTCCTCTTCCTGAGAGTGTCAGGGCATCACAACCAGGTCCTCATGGTGTCAGATGCTTTTGCCATCCTCCTAACAGTGTCCTGGCATTCTGTCCCAGTCCTGAGGGTGCCATGGCCATGTCTCCTGGTCCTGATGGTGTCATGGCAGCGTGTCATCGTCCTCACGGTGACACATCTTTGTTTTCTGGTCCTGAGGGTGCTGTAGCAGTGTTTCCTGGTGCTGAGTTTGGCATAGCCTTCAGTCCATGTCCTGAGGTTTCCGTGGCAGTGGGCCCTGGTCCGCAGGGTGTCATGGCAGTGTATTAAGGTCCCCATCCCGTCACATCCATTTCTGTTTGTGCTGAGGGTGTGCCCTGGTCCTGATGGTGCCACAACAGCATGTCCTCCTCCTGGAGGTGTCTTTGCAGTGTATCCTTCTGAGGGTGCCACGTCCTTCTGCCTTGGTCCTGAGGGTGCTGTGGCCCCATACCCTGGTCCTGAGGGTGCCGTGGTGTTGGGGCTAATGCCTGCAGGCAGCTCAGCACCATGGAGCCACTTGCTTACCCTACCACCACCACCAGTGGAAAGGAAAAGTAAAAGCAATAAATTATGTGAGCCAGGTAGAAATTGTTTAATAAACGAAGGCGTGGAAGAAGAGAGAAAGAAAACCAAAGCAAGGATGCAAAGGCTCTCGCTCAGCACTTCCTGCAGATGCCCAGCGAGTTTCTGGGCACAAGGACGGGTAACTCCTACAGCCCGCTCTCCCTTCGCATTGCTGAGCACAGCGCTGTGGGGCATGGGATGTCTCCGTGTCTCTGGTTAGTTGGGGTCATCTGCCTCGTGGTGCCCCCCTGGGTCTCTGTGCAAGGAACAAGGACGGCCTCGGTGCTGTGCCGGCGCTGGTCCGCCCCGGCTAAAGTCCGTGTGCTGCCGGCATCGCCGGGGGCACGGATCTGAAACGCGGCACCTTGCAGGCTGCTGTGAAGAAAATTAACTCCGTCCCAGCCAGAGCCAGAGCACACAGCCACGTGCCCAGGTCTTGAGGGCTCGCTGCAGCACGTCCCCATCCAGCATGTGCCATGCGGCCTGGTCCTGGTGGCTCTGTGGCAGCGTGTCCTGGCCCAGAGGCCGCCGTGGCCATGTGTCCACACGCTGGGGGTGTAATGGTCCTGGTCCTGGTGGCACCACGGCAGTGTCCCCTGCTCCTCACAGTGCCACCAAAGCATATCCTAGTGTTGCTTGTGTCATGGGCATGTGTCCTGACCCTGTCATGGCAAGGTGACATGCTACTGAAGGTGCCATGGCTGTGTGTCTTGCTCCTCTCGTTGTCATGGCAGTGAGTCCTGGTTCTGGGGTGCCACAGTGGTGTGCCTTTCTCCTCAAGGTGCCATGGCCACGTGTCATTGCCCTGAGGTTGTCGTGATATTGCGTCCTTACGTCAGTGGTTCCATGGCACCGTGTTGTCCTGAGGGTGTCGTGGCAGCGTGTCCTGATCTGTGGGTGTCACGGTGCTATGTCCTGTTTGTGGGGTTGTCATGTCATTGTGTTATGCTCCCGAGGTTGTCGTGGCCTTTTATTCTGCCCGAGTGTATCATGGCAGCGTGCTGAGGGTGCTACCAGTGTCCTGGTGCTGATGGTTCCACAGCCATGCCTCCAGGACCAGAGGGTGCCATTGCAGTGTCCTGCGTGTGTCATGTTCATGTGCCCTGGTTCTGGGGGTGTCACATCTTCATGTCCTGGTGCTGACAGTGCCGGGCCTTGTGTCCTGCTCACAAGGATGTCACAGCAGTGTGCTGTGGTTCTGAGGGTGCCATGCGTGTCATTGTCCTGAGAGCAAGGCAGCGTGTCCTAGTCCTGCCGGTGTCATGGTGCTGTGCCATGGTCCTGAGAGTGCCACTGAGGCATGTCCTGGCCCTGTGGCTGCCACCACCTTGTGTCCTGGTCCTAAGCGTGTCCTAGTGCTGAGGGTGCCATGGCACTGTGTTCTGGTCCTGAGGGTGTCACCGTGCTTTGGCAATGTCCCAGTGGTGTCATGGCAGCACGTCTGGGTCCTGGGAGTGTTGTGGCATTGGGTTCTAGGCCTGAAGGTGCCATGGCTGTGTGTCCTTGTCCCGGGGGTGTCACAGCACTTAGTCCTGGTCCTGAGTGTACTATGGCATTGTGTCATGGTCCTGAAAGAGTCATGGTGTTGTGTCCTTCTCATGAGGGTGCTGTGGACATGTGTCCCGATCCTCAGGGTGTCATGGTGTTTGGTCATGGTCCTGAGCGTGTCCTGGCACCTTGTCGTGGTCCTGGGTGTGTCACGGTGGTTTGTCTTTGTCCTGAGGGCATCGTGGCAACATGACCTGGTCCTGAGGGTGTCAGGACAGCGTGTCCTGGTCCTGACGGTGTCATGGCTGCGTGTCCTCGTCCTGAGGGTGCCATGGCCTTGTATCCTTGTCCTGATGGAGCCACGGTACCATGACGTGGAGGTGCCAAGGCATTGTTTCCTTGTCCTCAGGGTACAGTGCTGTCCTGTCCTGGTCCCAAGTGTGTCATGGTTTGTGTCCCGGTCCTGAGGTTGCCATGACATTGTGTGTCCTGGTCCTGACAGTCCATGGCCATGTGTCCTGGTCCTGAGGCAGTCATGACAGTGCTCCCTTGTCCTGACAGCACTATGGATTTGTGCTCTGGTCCTGAGGGTTCCACAGCCCTGTGTCCTCATCCTGAGGGTGTCATGGCCTTGTGTTCTCGTCCTAAGGTCTCTGTGGCACTTTGTCCTAGTCCTGAGGGAGCCCTGGCACTGTTTGCTGGTCCTGAGGGGGTCATGGCACTGTGTCTTCATCCTGAGGGTGTCGTGTCTGTGGGTCCAGGAGCTGTGGGTTCCATGGAAGTTTTTTTTCATCCTGAAGATGTCACGGATATGTCTCTATGTCCTGAAGGTGTCATGACAGCATGTCTCCTGAGGGAGCCAGAGCAGTGTGTCCTCCTTCTGAGGATGTCATGGTGCTGTGTCCTGGGCCTGAAGGTGCCAAGGCATTGTTTCCTGGTCCTGAGGGTGCAATGGCATCTTGTCCTGGTTCCTGAGCATGCCACGTCTGTCCTGGTACTTGTGTCTTGTCCTCAGGTTTCCGTGTCAGTGTCTCCTGGTCCTAAGTGTGTCATGGCAGCATGTCCTGGTCCTGAGGGTGCCATGGTGATGTGTCATGGTCCTGATGCTGCTATGGGAGCTTGTTCATGTCCTGAGGGTGTTGTGGCAGTGTGTCCTAGTCCTGAAGTGTCACGGCAGCATATCCTGGTCCTGATGGTGCCATGTCCCCATGTCCTGGTCCTGACTGCATCAAGGCCACATGTCCTGCCTGGTCCTTGGGGTGTCACAGCAGCATGTCTGGGACCTCATGGGGCCACATGCCTTTTTCTCACTTGAGAGGGTTTCATGGCATTGTGTCTTCATCCTGAGAGTGTGATGGTAATGTGTCTTGGTCCCGATGGCTGTGTGGCAGCATGTCCTGGTCCTGAGGGTGTTGTGTCCACATGTCCTGGTCCTGTCACAGCGTTGTGTCCTGGCCTTCACGGTGTCCAGTCTGTGTGTAGTGGTCCCGGGGTGGCCCATGGCAGTGTCCACAGCAGTGTGTCCTGAGGGTGCCATGGCAGCATGTCCTGGTCATCCGGCAGGCTGTGGCAGCATCTCCTGCTCCTGGGGTGCTGGTTTAGCCCCAGCCTGCTCCTGGGGTGCGCTGTCAGCCCCTGCAGCCTCACGTGCCCGATTTGCCGGAGCTGGAACTTGGTCTTCTCATCACAAGTGGCCATTGGGCCCCAGGTCTCCGGGGTCATGGGCCGTGCTCCCACGAGCACCCCACATGCCATGCTGCTTGTTGTGAGGGAGAGGATTCGGGGGACAGGGACCGATGGGGCCGGCAGCCCCAAGGGGTGCCACGGATGGGCTGCCCGGTGGTCGCGTCCCCGCGCCCGTCACAGATCCTGTCCCTCTCCTTCCTGGCAGGTGGAAAGCAGTGACACCCCCAAAGACATCGCGGCCGTCCCCAAGTGCCCCCCGCCCTGCCCGGAGGCCAGCCCCGCCGAGCCGCTGCCCAACGGGGACCTGGAGGCGGACGGAGCCCAGTGGAAGGGCGCCGAGGAGGGCGGCACGAGCCCCAAGGGCGGGCGCCCCGAGGAGGACGAGACGGAGAGCCTGCCGGACGGCGAGACGGGCCGGGCGCTGGAGAACGGCCGCTGCACCCCCAAGGAGGGCCTGGACGCCCCGGCCGATGAGGGTGAGCTGGCCCCTTCCGACCCCCAGAAGAAACGCGGGAGGAGGAAACTCCTGGAGGCCGCAGAGAAAAGTAAGACCTGAGCGTTCAGGGCCGGCCGCGGCGGGGCGAAGGGCGCACGGGGTCCCGCTGTGCCCACGGGGACCCCCGGCCCCTGCCCGGCATGTCCTGGGGGAAGTGGGCAGCGGCCGCCCCTGGGAGGAGGAGGAGGAGGAGGAGGAGGAGGAGGAGGAGGAGGAGGAGGAGGAGGAGTGGAAGGAAGAGGAGGAGGAGTGGGAGGAAGAGAAGGAGGAGGAAGACGGAGGGGGAGGAGGAAGAGAAGGAAGAGGAAGATGAGGAGGGGGAGGAGGAGGGGGAAGAGGAAGAGGAGAAAGAAGAGGAGGAGAACGAAGAGGGGGAAGAGGAAGGATGAAGAGGAGGAGGAGAGGGGGAAGAGGAGGAAGAAGAAAAGGAAGAGGAGGAGGAGGAAGAGGAGGAGGAGGGGGGAGAGGAGGAGGAGAGGGGGAAGAGGAGGAAGAAGAAAAGAAAGAGGAGGAGGAGGAAGAGGAGGAGGAAGAAAAGGAAGAGGAGGAGGAGGAAGAGGAGGAGGAGGGGGGAGAGAAGGAGGAGATAGAGAAAGAGAAGGAAGAGGAGGAGGAAGACGAGGAGGGGGAGGAAGAGGGGGAGGAGAAAGAAAAGGAGGAAGAGGAAGTTGAAGAATGAAGATGAGGAGGATGAGGAGCGGAGGAAGAGAAGGAGGAAGAAAATGAGGAAGAGGAGGAGGAGGAGGAGGAGGGGGAGGGGAGGAGGAGAAGATAGAGGAAGAGGAGATGGAAGAGGAGGAAGAGAGGGAGGAGGATGAGGAGGAAGAAGAGGGGGATAGAGGGAAGAAGAAGAGGAGGAGGAGAGGGAGGAAGAGGAGGAAGATTGATAAGAAGAGGAGGAGGGGAAGGAGGAGGAGGAAAATGAGGAAGAGGAAGAGTAGGAGGAGAAAGAGGAGGAGGAGGAAGAGGGTGATGAAAAGGAAGAGGAGGAGGAGGAAGAGGAAGGGGGAGAGGAGGATAAGCAAGAGGAAGGGTGGGAGGAGGAGGAAGAGGAGGAGAAGAAGGACGAGTAGGAGGAAGGCAAGGAGGAGGAAGGAAGAGGTAGAGGAGAAGGAAGCGAGGAAGGAGGAGAAGGAGCAGAAGGAGGACGAGCAGGAGGCGGAAGGGCTCCGTGCCACGTGGGAGCTGGGCTGGGGGGCGCTGACCAGGGCGGGGGCTGCCTTCCCCCCCGGGGCAGGAGCGGTGTCCTCGTGCGGCTGCCCCGCTGCGCCCCAGCCTGCATGCGAGCGTGCCCGCCACGTGCCACGGCCGCCGGTGCTTGTGCAGCTTTGCATGGCCGCCCTGCATGTGCCACGGCGCTGCGTGTGTGTGTGCACGAGGGGCCGCGCTGCTCTGCCCCTGCGCCCTCCTCCCCTCCTGGCTGTGCCCGGCAGGGGCAGGGGCTGGACGCGGTGCCGGCCCCGGTGCCGGAGCTGCTCGGGGTCTTGCAGCGCACGAGGGGCAGGGGAACGGCCCCGGGCATCGTGCCGGGTGCCAGCCGGCTGGGCGGCACGGAACCTCCGGGGAGCCCGGTGGGCACCACGCCAGCCTGGAGCCCTGGCACGGGCTTCCCCGAGAGGGGCCGGGGGCTGCTCCTCGGAGAGCTCCCCCAGCCCAGGGCCGTGGGGGTGGGCGCCCTGCCGGGCACCCAGGGGTGCCCCCAGCCTCGGTCTCTCTGCCGTGCCCGCCTTGTCCAGCCCCGCGCTGCCGTGCCCGTGTGCCGCCCGGGCAGGATGCAGCGCCGCCGGCACGAGCTGGCACGCCGCCCGCGGGGACCGGCCTGCCCGGGGCTGCTCCGGTGCTGGCGCTGGCTCCGGGCCCCGGCAGCGCTGCTTCGCCCCGGGGAGGCTTCTCCCATCCGTGGCCGTGTCTGGTTACAGGAGGGAGCGGCACCGCGCGCCCCAGCAGAGGCGTGCCACACCGGCACCCTGGGGTGCTGCAGAGCTGGAACAGGGCCCGGGTGAGGGCGAGGGGCGTCAGTTCTGGGCTCCTGCAGCCCCTCGAGGTGGCTGAGCGCAGGCAGGGACCGCTGGGCCAAGGGATGGAGGCAGGCGCGGCAGTGCCAGGGGTGGCAATGAGCAGGGGGGGCTGAGGATGAGCGCGGCGGGGCCGGGGATGGAGCTGAGCGAGGCAGACGATGCTGCAGTCACGAGGCCCAGAGCAGCCATCTGAGGGAGAGGAGGAGCCGGGCTGCCAGGAGCGGTCCGAGGGAGACTCCTGGCGTGGGCATGGCCCCGTGCCGAGCCGCCTGGGGCCAGCGCCCGCCTCGGCCAGAGCAGCAGCCCCAGCACGGCACGGGGACGGCCCGCGGTGCTGCCCTGCGCCACTGCCCGGGCTCCGCGCCACCCGCAGGGCCTGCAGAGCCCTCAGGGGACCCCCCTGCACGTCCCGGGCCGAGCCAACACTTTGGCCGGGCCTGCGGGGTGGTCGGGGGGCGTGGGAGCCATGGAGACCCCCCTGCACTGAGGCCAGCCCGTGGCTCACCCCCCGCGAGGAGCGGTGCGGTGCCAGCGGCAGCGCTCGGGTTTCATCTCCCAGCCAAGGGCTCATGTTCGGCACTTCTCCCTCTGCATTAAAGAGCCCTTTCATACCCCCGAGTTCTTGCACATTCTGCTCCTTCGCCTCCTGGCCTTCCCAGCGAAGGGCACCGACCCTGCCCGGGGCTGTCGGGTCTCCTCCCCAGCAGCCGCGGGCTCTGCAGGTCTCACCTCGAGGCAGGTGCCCAGCTCTTGTCCGCGGCTGCCTCGCCGCCTTGCAGCGACGCGCTCGGCTCCTGCCACGTCCTCGTCTGCTTCTTGGTCCCTCAAAGCCTGCTCGCTTGCCCCGTGCTCTCTGTGCCAAACCACCCCGGTCCCTCCCCGAGTCCCCAGGCGGGGGATGGTTTCCTGAGCTGGGAAAGTGGCCCCATCCTTGTCCCGTCTCCAGCCCTGCAGCAAGGAATCCCTTCCTTTGGTCATCCCACATCACCCCCTCTGGGGGGATGCCCTGCCGGGTGCTTGCAGTGCCCGCGTGCCGTGTCCCCCTGTGCAGGGGGTGCTGAGGCTGCCCCCGTGCAGCGGGGCAGGGAGGCCGGGGCCCCCCCCGTTCAGTCCGTCCCAGTGCCTGAGGCCTGACCCGTGCCTCAGTTTCCCCACCCGCAGCCCCCATTGCCTGCAGGCAGGACCAGCGACCCGCTCCCCCCGGCCAGGGAGCTCCTGCCCCCCTGCGCCCCCCAGCACCCGGCGCAGGGCTCAGCTGTGCTCCTGCCCGCGGCTGCCCCACGGCTTTCGGGTTCCCAGCACCTCTGGGGCAGGGGAGGACGTGCCTTGGCAGAGCCGCCTGGCTCGCAGCCACCGCCGCCCCGGCATCCGGCGTGGGTGGGCGTCCGGAGGGGCTGCGTCCGAGGACCGGGAGGGCCGCGGTGCCGGGGGGCACCCCGGGGTCACGGCCCCATGGAGGGGCCGGCGAGGGGGTGCCTGGACACAGGACGGGGGTCCCGCGGCGTGGCCGGCAGCTGGGGGCGAGGCTTGGCGGCGGGGGTGGGTGTCCCGGCTCCCCGCAGCCCCGTCACTCGGTGGCTTCGAGCGCAGCAAGGTTTGCAGCCCCAGAAACGGTCGGGTTATTTTTAGCTGCTTTCCCGGCAGCGGCTTGCGAGTACCTGCGGCGCGCGAGATGGGCTGATAGCACAGGAAGCCGGCCGGGCTCCGCTTCCCCTGCCCGCCCCGGCGCTCCCAGGGAGGGGGCCTGGGAGCCCCGGGGCCGCTCGCTGCCGTGGGGCCCCCCCTGCAGCCGGGGCTGCCCCCCTTTCCCCCCCCCCCGCGGGGCCTGCGTGCCCGCCCGGTGGCACCGAGCTGATGGCTGCTCTCTGTTCTGTGTGCAGGCAAGGAGGAGAAGGAGGAGAACAACTTCGACACCCTGAAAATGGAGGCAAGTATGCCCCGGGGGCGCCGAGACACCCCCCGTAACGCGCCGTCCCCGCGGAGCCGCGGCCTTCATCCTTCATCCTCCTCTCCCTCTCCCCGCCGTCTCGCAGGGCTCCCGCGGGCGGCTGCGCGGCGGGCTGGGCTGGGAGTCGAGCCTGCGGCAGCGGCCCATGCAGCGGCACACCTTCCAGGCCGGGGACCCCTACTACATCAGCAAGAGGAAGCGGGACGAGTGGCTGGCCCGCTGGAAGAGGGAGGTAAGGAGACGCCGCCGGGGCCGCGCCGGCAGTTGCCCTTCCCAGTTGCTCACTGGGAGCACTGGTGGGGCGCGGAGCCACGGGCAGGCGGCTCGCTGCAGCCCCGCCGGTGCTGGCGAACGCCACCGGGCACCTGGCCCGGAGCGAGGGGCTCCCACGGGACCACCGCCCCCCAGCAGGGCCGTGAGGACCGCGGGGGTCCCGGGGACGGGGCCCTGCGTGTGCCGGGTGCCCGCAGCGCGCAGAGCGGGGCCCTTCCTCCTCCTCCTCCTCCTCCCCGCGGGGACCGGCCTTTTCTCCCGGTTTCCAGGGGAACCAGCGAGAGCCGTGACGCAATTAAAATAATAAAAGCCGAGGGCGGCGCAGGGGGGCTGCGAGGGGGCTTCAAGGGAGCCCCTGGCTGCATGGGAGCCTCGGTGCCACCCCGCTGCGGGGCTGCGGCACGGGGAGCGGGGACGTGGAGCAGGACGAGGCGCTCCACGCGCTGCGGGTCGGGGCGCTGCGGCTTTCGGGGACCTGGGCTGGGTCTGGGGGGGACCGCTGGATGTGGGAGACCCCAGCCCGTCCCCGTGCCGGCACTGGGGATGCTCAGCCCCGTGCTCAGGGCTGTGCGTGGGGCAGGGGGACTGCGTGATCCCCGTGGCCCCGGGGTCCCCTGGTTCTTTGGGTTCCACGGCGAGGGCCCCGTGGGTGGGTCCAGCCCCCACCGTGGCCCCCGCCACGTCCCCGCCGCCCCCCTCTGCGCCGTCCCTCGCTGCCAGAGGGTCTCCCTGGCAACAGGACCCCTCGGCCACCGCGGCACTATTCATAGCCCCGCGCGCCGTCCGGCTGGCACCGCTGGCTTGTCCCCGTGGGGCACCGTGCACAGGGCACGGCCACGGCGTCCCCACGGGGTGCAAGGTGCAGCCACTTTGTCCCCACGGGGCACGGGACATGGCTGGCACAGCCAGGACATCCCCAAGGGGTCCAAGGCATGGCCGTGAGGTCCCCGTGGGATGCAGGACGCAGCGGCCGGGGCATTGCCATGGGGTGCAGGGCACGGCCACGGTGTCCCCATGCGGCGCAGGGCACAGCTGGCACAGCCAGGTCAGGGCACAGCTGAGGGCCCTGAGGGTATCCAGGTGGGACGTGCACCCCACAGATTTCCACCCAAATGCATGGCCTGGTTCAGGGTCTGCTGCCCAGCTCCGGGGGAATGCAGGGGACACGGGGACACAGGGGACGCGGGGACGCAGGTGGTTCCCGCAGCCGCAGGGCGGCGCGGCGCAGCCCCGGTGCAGCCGCGCGCTGGCCACGAGCAGCACTGCAGCCTGCGGCACCACGGCCGGGGCCACGCCGCAGCCCCTCGCTGCTGCTTCCCCCTACGCCAAGCCCCGCTGAGGAGATGGGGCTGGGGACGTGGGGACACGAGGACGTGGGGACACGAGGACGTGGGGACACGAGGACGTGGGGACGCCGTGCCGGCACTGGTGGCAGGGCCAGCCCCGCGCTCGCTGCCCCTTCTCTCGTCCCGCAGCCGCCGAGCACACATTTTCCTCGGCACGGTTCACTCGCCAAAAAAAAAAAAAATCAGATTCAGGTCAGCCAGAATCGCTCGTCGGCCAAAAATAATTGGGGGAAAAACGCTTAAAAAAAAAAATCAAAATACTTCTTTTCCGTGGTTCCTCGCTCCCAAACAATGCTGGGTTCAGCCGCGCTTAATTCCTTTATTTTTCTAATAAGACGAAGTGTTTTCTTTTCATTACGGGGAGAAAGCCTGAAATGCCTTCAAGCTGGGTCCGCCCGCCCGCCCTTGACCTCGCAGCTCGGCTGACAAACCGCGCGCCGCTCGCCTGCCCGGCGCCCATTGCCACCCGGTGCTGGTGGCGGCGGTGCGCTGCCAGGGGACGGGGCAGAGGGGCCGGCGTGCCCTCCCGGTGAGCTCCCCAGGCCAGCCGTGCCCCCGGCTGCACCCGAAGGGTTCGGCTCATTTGGGAGGGCTGGGGGACGGGGACGGTGGCACAGCGGTGGCAGTGGTCAGGGTGGCACGGCCGCGTGCCGGGAGCCTGCCCGGCGCCGGCGCCTTGCTGCCTCCCCTCGCCGCATCGGAGCCCATGGTGCTGGCTGCTGGGGCCTCAAACCCTGCAGTGAAGTCTTCCCTGGGGTGTATTTTTAGCTGGACGAGCAGGTTGGAGGCTTTCTGCCTCCCTGCCCGAGGGCACTGCTCCGGCCCTGGGGTGCTCCGGGGGCTCTGTCCCTGCGCTGAGGCCGCCTCGCCCCGGGGGCACTCGCTCTCGCCCATCCACCACAGGATGGGGACAGGATGGAGATGGGATGGGGATGGGGATGGGGATGGAGGTGGGGATGGGATGGGATGGAGATGGGGATGGTTTGGGGTTGGGATGTGGCTGGGACGGCTGTGGCCCGAGGGCAGGAGGAGGATGGATGTGCCCATCTCTGCTTATCTCCACTTTAATTGCCGGTGGATGGGGGATTTCCTCCCCCAGCCCGGCGCTGGGCACAGCCTGCTCCTTCCTGAGGACAGAGCCCCCCGCAGCAATCCCATCGGGATTCCCCCCATCGGGAGGGGCCCACACCTCTGCTAGTGCTGCCTTCCCCCTGTGGCCGGCTGCCAAACGCCTCCCGCCTTGCCCGCAGCTTCTCTCCGGTGCTTTTTGTGCCCTCCCTGTCCCCCAGGGTCACCCAGCCCCAGCTCTCCCTGCAGCCCCTCGCACCCCAGCTCTCCCTGCCCACAGCTCGCCCTGCTCCAAAATGCTCCGAGCATGCCCCCTGTGCCATTGGGGTCCCCGTGCCATTGGG
>CM021767.1:118392253-118412122 GCA_011076525.1 Nettapus auritus
AAAAAAAAAAAAAGAAAACAAAAAAAAAGAAAAAACCAAAACCATTTTTTTTTGGGTAACCTTTTAGTTTTCCGCTCTTTTCTGGCTGGGTTTTTCTGTTAGTTTGGTTTCTGCTTCTCGGAGCAGCGGGCGAGACGCGGCGCTGTCGCCAGCCCTGCTCTCGGAGGAGGGGAAACGGCCGCGGGAAAGCCCAGCCGGGAGAGGCGGAGGCGAGGGAGACGGGACCGGGACCGGGACCGCGCCGTCCGCCCGGCGCTCCCAGCTCGCCGCGGGGCCGCGGGCCCGGCTCGGGAGCACAACGCAGGGAGGCGCTCGGCCAGCTCCGCAACCGACTGAGCCTCACTCTTTTTCCACCAGCACCATGCACTGGTGATATGGAGCAAAACCAACTGGCAGGGAAGCCAAGAACACACACACCACAACACACACCTTTTCTACAGTATTTTGGGTGCCTACCACACAGGAAACCTTGAAGAAAGCAAACCCTAGAAGCCGCTGTTACCTCTTGTTTACAGTTTATATATATATGATAGATATGAGATATAGATATATATATATATAAAAGGTACTGTTACTACTGTACAACCTGACTTCATAATGGTGCTTTTAAACAGCGGGGTGAGTCAAGACATCAGCTTCCATGTTGCCTTACGTGCCAGGCCTTTCCGGAGCTGCGCGGGAGGGGGCCGGGGCGGCCGGCGGGGCCGGGGCGGGAAGCCCCCACCCCGAGTCATGCAATAACCTTTTTCTGTCCCAAAAGGAAGCGCCTCCCTCGGCGGCCGCCCGGCCCGACGTACTGGTGCTGTTCTGCGTACGTGGCCCTGAGGGTGCTGAGGTCCGGGACGCGCCGGCGCGGAGGCAGGCAGGGACGCAGGCGGAGCGGGGCCAGAGCGGGGCGGCCGCGGGGGCTCGGACCCTGGTGCTAACGCCCGCGGGTGCGCGGCCGGGACAGGCGGCGGAGAAACGGGGCAGGAGCTTCTGCCACGGCCCCCGGGAGCCGTTCTTTCAGAGCGTGTTTTTGGGGTGATCCTCCGGCCGCTCCCTGCAGCCCCTGGGTGGGCGCGGCGGTGACGGTGGCGGTGGCGAGGGCAAGGCGGCCGCAGGGGCCGGGAGCCGTGGTGCATGCGGGCAGGGCGCGGGCAGGTGCTGGCGGTGCTGTGGATGGTGCTACTTGTCTGGCAGCTGTAGGTGCTGCGGCACGGCAGCGGGGTCCGGCTCGGGTGCGTGCCCGGCCCAGGCTCGGGGGGCCGGATCCGGTGTTCTGAGGGAGAGGGGGCTCCGCCGGGGGAGCGCAGGGACTGGTGCTAAGGCGCGGGGAGGCTCGGAGAGGTCTCCGGCCCCGTCGCCGTCTCTTCCTGTAACTGTGAAAGGCGCCGGGGTGGGGGGGGGGCCGTGATGTGGGGCCCCCTGGGACCCCCCTCGGCCGCCGCTGGAGGGCCGCCGGCAGCTCGGTGCGGGGTGCTGGCTAATTCGCAGCGAGCCGCGCTGGTGGCGAGCGGGCACCCGTGGGTGCCGCGGGGTGCTCGGAGAGGTGCTCGGAGAGGTGCTAGGACCGACAGCGGTGGGGGCAGGTGGGGGGGCGCCCCGGCCCCCCCCCCCGGCTCCCTCCACATGGTGCTAGGAGGGGCTCCTGGGCCCCTGTGTCGGTGTGTGGCGGCAGGCGCGGGTGGCACCAGGCTGAGATGCTCTGCAGGGCCCCGCGGCCGGGGGCGGGCAGGATGTGGCCCCCTCCGGCCCTGGGGTCTGAGCTGCGTCCGCGGGCTCCAGCTTGGCCCCAGGGCTGGGTCCCACGCGGCCCCGCAGCTCTGGGGTGAGTCTCGCGTGGGTCTGCTGCGCCGCCGCAGGCCCTGCGTGGTGCTGGGGGTGAGCACCTGGGTGCAGGTGCTGCGGTGCCCTGCAGCTCCGTTTGGAGGTGCTGCATGGTGCTGCGCACATCCTGCAGCACCAGCTGTGAGCGGCGCGGCCCTGCAGTGCTGCCTGCTGCTCCTGCAGGGCCCACGGCAGCGGGTTGGGGTGCTACGCGGCCTTGCAGTGCTGGGTGCGAGCGCTGCGCAGCCCCGCAGCAGCATTGGCGAGCCTCGCACGGCCCCGCAGCACTGCCTGCGGGTCCTGCACGGCCCTGCAGCACGGGCTGCAACCCTTGCACGGCCCCGTAGCACCGGTCGCCCGTCCTGCGTCGCGCTACGGAACGAGGCGCGAGCCTCGCGTGGCCCTGCAGGCTGTTCACTTGTCCCGCAGGGCCCTGCAGCACGGGGCGAGCGCTCGGCACGGCCCTGCGGTGCTGCTTCCAGCTCCTGCGCGGCCCTGCAGCGCCAGGCGCAAGCCTTGCTCGGCCCTGCAGTGCCGGGCACGAACCCCGTGTGCCCCGGCGGCGCCGCTCGCGGGTCCCCCCGGACCCTGCGGCGCGCTCCGTGGGACCCGCTCACCCCACGGCACCTCCTGTGGGTCCGGTCCCCGGCGCAGCACCGAGCACAAGTCGCGTGCAGCTCCCAGCCCCGCCGCCCGTCGGGGGCTCCTCCGCCCACCCCAGGCGCCTGCGCCCGGGCTGGGCGGAGGGACCGGTGCCGGTGCCGGCGGGAAGCGGGTTCCTGCCGTGGCACAACTGGAAGGCGCCGGGGCTGCTCGGGGGCACCGGCACCCCCGCGGCGGCCGCCGGGTCTCCGTGGGACCGTGGGGATGCGTTGGGGAAAGAGTTCAGTTTTTAACGTACCCGACTCACGTCTTTTTTTAAAACAAACAGACAAATTTTGTTGCACAGCCCTAGATTTAAACAGTTAAAAATAAAAAAATAAAAAAAATAAAGCCTAAATTCCTTAAGATCTGCCGAGGGAGTAGGTGACAAACACGGTGCTAAAACATTTTATTAAAAATATATATTGTTAAATTAAGTCTGCTGTCTGGACAATGACTGTTTGTTTTGTTTTCTTGTAGTGGAGTTTCAAAGAGCACTATTATTTTACTCTTATATATTATTATTAAAAAAAAAAAAAGAAAAAACAAAAAGGCATTTTAACTTTGTACTTGAAAACTAAATGAGAGATTTCATGTGTTTTAGCCTAGACATTGAAGTAGCTGATGCTTAACTATTTGTGGGGAATCATGTACTCATACCGAGGAATAAACGCGTAGAGTTTGGGAACCCTCCTCTCCTATGATTTGGCTCAGCCCGCGCCCGACGCCACATTCCCGGCCGCGCCGCCCGGCCCCCAGCTGCTGTTCCTCCTTTTCATTTCCTCCTTTTCTCTCTCTCGGTTCGTTCCTTTTGTTTTTTGTTGTTTTGTTTTTTTAGGGTCGCTTCTCTATTTATTGACGATAATACTGTACATTTCACCGTATGGTTCTGGCCCGCGGCGGGCTTGCCCGGCACTCTGTTGTATCTGTGTAAGTATTGCTCGTGACATAGCTGTTATGAACTAATTAAAAGGTCAATGCGTGCAGCAGATGTAGAAAGTCTGTCCGTTCCGCTTTCATCCCATCTTCCTTTTTTTTTTTTCTTTGGTGCCCAGAAGAGTATCATAAAGACAAGCTCCTTTCTAATGTACTTGTGCTGGAGAACACTTGAATAAATGTACTGTTTTTGTGCAAAAAAAAAAGAGAAAAAAAAAAGAGGAAAAAAAAAAAAAGAAAAAAAAAATCTCCCTTGGGTCCTGTGCTTTGTGTCCTGCCGGCACCTGCGCGCACCCCCACGGGTGGGGGTCCCATGGGTGGGGGCATCTCAAGGTGGTGGGGTCCCAAGGCTGGGCCTGAGCCCAGCTCCCACAGCGAGGCCCCGAGGGGGGCTTTGCCCTCCCAGCACCAAGTTGTGGGATGGGGTGGAAGGGGATGGGATGGGATGGGATGGGATGGGGTGGGATGGGGTGGAAGGGGGTGGGATGGATGGGATGGGGTCGAAGGGGATGGGGTGGATGGGATAGGGTAGGGTGGGATGGGACGGGATGGATGGGATGGAATAGGCCAGGATGGGATGGCATGGGATGGATGGGATGGGGTGGAAGGGGATGGGATGGATGGGATTGTTGAGTGCAACCTCAGTAAACCTGCAGAAAACCTGCAGATGAAACCAAGTGAGGGGAAGTGTCCATGTGGCAGCGCTGGGCTAAACTGGGCTGCACTGGACCATTGTGCCCAGCTGTGGGTTCCCCAGTCCCAGAGGGACACGGAGCTGCTGGGGCACATCCGGGAGGGCTGCGGAGGTGCTGAGGGGCCTGGAGCAGCCGCAGCACGAGGCCGGGCTGAGAGCCGGGCCTGGTCAGCCTGGAGAGGAGCCCAAGGGCAGAGCTCGTCGGTGGGCACAGGACGAGAGGCAACGGGCACCACCCGGAGCCCGGGGTGACCCTGCTGGGCTGAGGTGGGACCGGGGATCCCCGGAGCCCCCCACCAGGCCCAGCTGTTCTGGGAGGCTGTGAAACTCATCTCACGGATCTAAAATACACTGCTTTGGGCTAAGATGGGCTGCACAGGGCTAAATTGGGCTGCATTGGGCTAAACCGGGCTCTACTGGGCTAAATTGGGCTGCATTGGGCAAAACTGGGCAAAACTGGGCTGCAGTGGGTTGCAATGTACTAAACAGGGCTAAACTGGGCTGCACTGGGCTCAATGGGGCCTGTTACACTGGGTTGCAGTGGGCTACACTGGGCTAAATTAGGTTTACTTGGCTCTGCTCTAATGGGCTCAGCTGGGCTAATCAGGGCCAAATTGGGCTGCACTGGGATAAAGTGGGCTGCACTGGGCTAAACTGGACTAAAATGGGCAGCACTGGGAAAAATGGGGCTGTACTGGGCTAAGCTGGTCTCAACTGGACCTGTTACACTGGGTGGCAGTGCACTGCACCAGAACAAATTGGGCTTAATTGGCTCTGTTATAATGGGCTCTATTGGGCTAAACTGGTCTAAACTAGGCTAATCAGGGCTATGCTAGGCTGTCCTAGGCTAAACTGGGCTGCACTGGACAGGACTAGGCTAAACTGGGCTCCACTGGGCTAAAGCAAGCAGCACTGGGCTAAAATGAGCTACAATGGGATGAACTGGACTCCACTGGGCTCACCTGAGCTCAGTTGGACCTGTTATACTGGGCTGCACCAGGCTATATTTGGCTTGCTTAGCTCTCTTATAAAAAAAACTGGGCTCCAGTGGTCTAAACTGGGATAAACTGGGCTCTGCTGGGCTGCACTGGACTGTATTGGACCTGTTTCGCTGGGCTGTACTGGGGTAAATTGGGCTGCAGTGGGTTAACTTGGGCTCTACTGGGCTCAGCTGGGCTAAAACGGGCAACACTGGGCTAAATCACTCTGCAGTAGGCTCTGCTGGGCTAAACTGGGCTCCACTGGGTTCATCTGGGCTAAACTGGGCTCCATTTGACCTGTTATACTGGGTGGCCATGGGCTGCATTTGGCTAAATTGGGTTTACTTGTCTCTGTTATAATGGGCTCTACTGGGCTAAACTGGGCTGGGCTGCACGGGGCTAAATTGGGCTGCAGTGGGCTAAACTGGGCTCCACTGGGATAAAAAGGGCAATACTGGGCTAAATGGGGCTGCAGTGGGCTCTGCTGGGTTAAACTGGGCTGCACTGGGCTTTACTGGGCTCATGTGGACCTGTTGTACTGGGCTGCACCAGGCTATATTGGGCTTGCTTAGCTTTCTTATAATGGGCTGCAGTGGGCTAAGCTGGGCTGCAGTGGGCTAAACTGGGCTCATCTGTGCTCAGCTGGACCCTTTATACTGGGCTGCAGTGAGCTTCACTGGGTTAAACTGGGCTTGCTTGGCTCTTTTATAATGGGCTACTGGGCTAAACTAGGCTAATTGGGGCTGGGATGGGCTGAACTTGGAAAATAGTGCTGCAGTGGGCTAAACTGGGCTAACCTGGACTCTGCTGGGGAGGAAAAAAAAAAAAAAAAAAAAAAAAAAAGAGCTAAATGGGCTAAACTGGGCTCAGTGGGACCTGTTATACTGGGCTGTAGTGGGCAGCACTGGGCTAAACTAGGCTAAATGGGGCTGAGCTGAGCTGCACTGGGCCAAATTAGGCCACAGTGGGCTAAACTGGGCTCTGCTTGGTTGAAAATGGGCAGCACTGGGCTTTACAGGGCTAAACATGGCTCCACTGGGCCATACTGGGCTCAACTGGGCCTGTTGTACTGGGCTGCACCAGGCTATATTGGGCTTGCTTAGCTCTCTTATAATGGGCTCTACTGGGCTACACTGGTCTAAAATGGGTTAAACTAGGCTAATCGGGGTTGTGCTGGGCTGCAGTGGGCTAAACTGGCCTCCACTGGGATGAAATGGGCTGCACTGGGCTAAATAGGACTCTGCTGGGCTAAACTGGCCTCCACTGGGTTAAAATGGGCAGCACTGGGCAAAATTGGGCTGCAGTCAGTTAAACTAGGCTCCGCTGGGTTAAAATGGGAAACACTGGGCTAAATCACGCTGCAGTAGGCTCTGCTGGGCTAAACTGGACTCCACTGGGCTAACTCCACTGGGTTAAACTCGGCTTAATGGGACCTGTTATACTGGGTGGCAGTGGACTGCGCCTGGCTAAATTGGGCTTACTTGGCTCTGTTATCATGGGCTCTACTGGGCTAATCAGGGCTGCGCGGGGCTGCATTGGGCTAACTTTGGCTGCAGTGGGCTAAACCGAGCTCCATTGGGATAAAAAGGGCAGCACTGGGCTAAATTGTGCTGCAGTGGGCTAAACCAGGCTCTGCTCAGCTGCACTGGGCTGCACTGGGCTAAACTAGGCTGATTGGGGCTGGGATGGGCTGTACTGGGTTAATTTGGGCTGCAGTGGGCTCCTCTGGGCTAAACTGGGCTCCAGTGGACTCAACTGGGTTCAACTGGGCTCAGTTGGAACTGTTATACTGTACTGGCTGCAGTAAGCTACAGCAGGCCAAATTGGGCAAAATTGGGCTAAACTAGGCAAAATGGGGCTAAACTAGGCTAATTGGGGCTGGGATGGGCTGCACTGGGCTAAATTGGGCTGCAGTGGGCTAAACTGGGCAAAACTGGGCTAAACTGGACAGCACTGGGCAAAATTGGGCTGCAGTGAGTTACAAGGGGCTAAACAGGACTCCACTGGGCTGCACTAGGCTAAACGGGGCTCAATGGGACCTCTTATACTGGGCTATATTGGGCTGCACTGGGCTAAGTTGGGCTTACTTGGCTCTGTTATAGTGGGCTCTGCTGGACTAAACTGGGCTAAGCTAGGTGAAATGGGGCAGTGCTAGGCTAATCAGGGCTGTGCTGGGCTGCACTGGGCCAAACTGGGCTGCAGCAGGCTAACGTAGGCTGCACTGGGTTAAACTGGTCTAAAACGTGCTACACTGTGCCAAATTGGGCTGCAGTGGGCTCTGCTGGACTGAACTGGGTTCCAATGATCTAAAGTGGGCTGCCCTGGACTTACCTGTGCTGCACTGGACTAAATTGGGCTCCACAGAACTAAATGGGGCTCCACTGGGCCAAAATGGGCTGTACTGGGCAAAACTGGGCTGCACTGGACTGCACTGGCTTTGTTAGGCTGGAATGGGCTAACATGGGCTGCGCTGGGCTAAATGGGGTTGTGCTCGTCTCAAGTGGGCTGCGCTGAGCCAAACTGGGCCAAACTGGGCTTTGCTGGGCTAGACTGGGTTGTACTGGTCTCCAGTTGGCTTTACAAGGCTGTAATGGGTTGTGCTGGGCTCTTATAATGGGTTGTACTCGGTGCATGGGGCTGTGCTGTTACACACTGGGGGGCGCTGGGCGTTACTGGGTGTTGTTACTGGGTGGTACTGGGTGCTTCTGGGGGTCACTGGGAGGCGCCGAGGCCTGGCCGCGCTGCCCCCCGCCTTTGTGCCGGGTCCCGTCACCACGGCAACCGCGGGCAGGTGGCGGCCGCTGGGCGGGGCCCGCACCGCCGGCCCCGCCCCCTGCACCTGTCAGTCAGGCCGCGCGCAGCCGACCCTGCTGGCTGCCTGGCCCCGCCCCCCGCGGGGAAGACGGGCGGCGATTGGCCGAGGCCGTGCCCAGTGCCCGCCCCCCGCCGTGCAGGTTTGTGTGAGAGGCGATCGCGGACGGGGAGCGCACCGGGCGCAGCCGGGGCCGGAGCGGAGCGGAGCGGGAGGTACCGGGGGGGCGGCGCGGGTCGGGTGGAGACGGGCCGGGCCGGGATGTGCCGTTCCGGCTCCTGTAGGGGCTGTATTGTCGCCGCCGTATCGCGACGGGGCGTGACTATCGCGACAGGTGCGCGTATCGCGACGGGGCGGGAATGTCGCGACATGCCGCGGCGTGTCCTCCCTCCCCCCGCCCGCTGCGCCGGGCGGGCGGAAAACCCGCGCGTCGCTCCCCGCGCGTCGCCGGTCGCGACAGGGCCGCGGTGTCGCGACAGCGCTAAAGGCCGGGCCGGCCGGGGGGCGGCAGCTCGGCCCCTTCCCCGCCCCGTGTCGCGACAGAGCCGCGGCAGGTGCGCGGCGGGCCCGGCCCCATTGTTCGGCGGGGCCGCCCCGCCCCGCCCGGTGCCGCCTTTGTGCGGGGCGGCCGCGGGCTTTGTCTGCGGGAGCGCCCCGCGGCCCGCACGGGTGTGGCCCAGACCCGGGCCCCGCCGCCGCCGCCCGCCTTTGTCCGGCCCCGGGCCGAGGCTTTGTGAGCCGGGAGCGGCCGCGGCCCGGTGCTGACGCTGCGATACGGAACGGCACCGGGACGGAGCCCCGGGGGTGATGGAGAAACCGGGGTGATGGAGAGCCGGGGGTGATGATGGAGAGCCGGGAGTGATGCAGAGCCGGGGTGGGCACGGGGCTGGGCGGCGGTGCCCGGTGCCGCGTCCTGGGCACCCCGCAGGGGCTGCGGCAGCCAAGGGGCGAGGGGAGGCTGGAGGCCGTGCCCGAGCTGCAGCCCCTTCACCCGCAGCCCCGGCGATGCCCGGTCCCCATGCCCAGCGCTCACCTGCCCCCCGCTCCCGGCACGCCCGGGGCTGCAGCCACCATCTCCCCGCTCCATCCGTGGGGTGAGCCCACCCAAACACCCACCCAAACGCCCACCCGACCCCCGGGCATGGCCGGCAGCCACGGTACGGCAGCCCTGAAGGGCGAAGCCGTGGCACAGCCCGCGCTGCTCAGGTCCCGTCCCGCTCTGCGCAGCACCACCAGGGCTGTGCCACGGGCTCGGGGCGCTGCCAGCACGCGGTGCACGTGGCCGAGGCCGTGCCACGCTCGCGGCCCCATCCCTGCTGCTGCTCCAGCCTCGGGCCTTTCCCAGCCGCTGGGGCTCCCCAGGCGTGCTGGCCACGGACCGGGCACGGCCGTGCAGGGACCCACCGGGAGCGTGGTCACCCCAAAACGATGTGGGAGCAGGACGGACACCAGCCCTGGGGCTCGGGTCTGTGCCGCTGCCCCTCCTGCGCCCCACGCGCCGGGGGGCTCAGCCCGGCCCCAGGGCACGGCGAGGATGCTGCGGGGAGCTGCCGTGGCTCGCAGCCGGCTCCTCGCTGCCTGCCTGCTCCAGATCCGTCCGTCACCGCCACCTCTTCCATCTCCGGGGTGCAATGCAGCAGTTCCCACCCCGCGGGGTGGGCTGCCCAGCACCGCTCCGGGGCCGTGGCTTTCAGGAACGGGACACGGACGGCCGTGGTCGGCGTCCCCAGCACCCTGCCTCCTGCCCAGCCGGGGCTTGGGCCCCGTCCTGCCATCACAGCTCTCCCTCGGCACGCTGTGGGGGTCCACCACGCTCCACGGGGACATCCCCGGGTCCAACGGCTGCTGCCAGCCTGGCTCAGCCCCTCGGGGACGTGCTTCCCATTGCCCTGCTCCCTTTGATGCCTTGGCTGGGGAGCGGTCCCAGGGGCTGCAGCTGGTGGGTGCCAGCAGCCGGCGCGTGCCGAGCCGGAGCAGCTGCAGGGGCAAAGGCATTCCTGGGGCACTGGGAGGCACCCGCAGAGCCCGAGGCAGGAGCAGGAGGGTGCCTGGTGCCCCCCAGCCCCGTATCCCCCCCAGCCCCTCCCTGGGCAGCTGCTCCCCCGTAGGCACCGGGAATGCTCAGCTGCCGGCTCGGCGCCCCAGGCACCGCGGCTCCCCACCAGGTCCAGCGCCCTGGAAGCCATTTGCTGCCGATCCAGCCTCTCGCTGGGCAGCGGGGAGGCGCTGCCATGTGCTGGGGGCAGCCTGTGCTGGCTTTGCCCCCCCCAGAGCCCCCAGCGGCAGCCCCCTTTGCGGGGTGCCCCCTCCTCGCCGGCAGCGCCGCGGGGACCGCGTGTGGCCGTGCCCAGCCGGGGAGCCCGGGGGTGCCGGGGGGAGCACCCCCGGGCAGGAGGAGCCCTCGTCTTGGGGCTGGGCTGGGGAGAGAGGAGGAAAAGCTGCGTAATGCACGTCCTGAGCGATGCATGAGCGTGGCAGCAGTGCAGGGCCAGGGGGCCCGGCTCGTGCCAGCCCCTGCTGGGGTGGTGGTGGGGACGCCGGCCTCGGGGGCTGCCCCGGCCTTTCTGTGGCAGAGAGGGGGGCAGCACCGCACTGGGCACGGCCCCACGCGTGGGAATCATGCACCCGGGGCGGGGGTCCCTGGTGTGGGGGTCCCTGGGGAGAGCCAAAGCCCCTCTCCCCAGTGCGCGCAGGGCTCTGGGTGACAGGGTGAGCACAGACCGGGTGCCGGTGTGGGATACGGGTACAGGAGCCCTGCTTGCAGCTGGGGGTCCACAGGTCCCAGGGGGGTCCGCAGGTCCCAGGGGGGTCCTGGCCTGTGCCCCCCCCCTTGGCCGGACTCGCGGCAGCCGGTGCACGCTGGCCTCGCCCCGATGGGTCGATGGCGTTTGACCTTCGTCTACCACGCGAGTTATGGATTGTGTCTGGGGATGCTCCTCGCTGGGGGGGCTTCAGGCTGCGTGGGCACTTGGGGGGGCCCTGAGAGAGGGCTGAGAGCCCCAAGGGTGAAGCTGGGGGCCCCCTTGGGGTTAAGGGACCACGGGGCGGGTGGTGCCGGGGTGCAGGTCCCCGGAGCAGGGGGTCTGTCGGGGCAGGCAGGCCCTGACTCAGCGCCCGGCGGCCCCCCCGCCCCGTGGATTTCCCGGGGATAATCCGGTGTTGACATGGCCCGGCACGGCGGCACGCAGCCGCGGGGCTGCCCGGAGCCCTGCCCGCCCGCCGGCACGTCGCCGGGGGGGGCCGCAGCGCCGAGCCGGCCCGGGACCCCCGGGGGCAGGCAGTGGGGCTGAGCCCCCCACCCCGGGCATGGGGGGCGGCGCGGGGCTGACCCCCTGCCCTGCTCGCAGAGCCATGCTCGCCAACGCGGCCACCATGCGGATCCTCATCAAGGGGGGGAAGGTGGTGAACGACGACTGCACGCTGGAGGCGGACGTCTACATCGAGAACGGCATCATCCAGCAAGTCGGCCGCGAGCTCATGATCCCCGGCGGGGCCAAGGTCATCGACGCCACCGGCAAGCTCGTCATCCCGGGCGGCATCGACACCAGCACCCACTTCCACCAGACCTTCATGAACGCCACCTGCGTGGATGACTTCTACCACGGCACCAAGGTACCGCCTGGCACGGGGCTCCCGCTCGCACACCGGCCCCGGTGGGTCCGCTGCCAGCACGGGGAGGGCGGTGGGCTCAGATCCCCCCAGCTGGGGATGGGTTGGTGCGGGGCAGCGGTCCCCGGGCGCCGGCTCAGCCTCGTGGCCAAGCAGTCGGCAGCTGGCTGCCCTGCCCGGCTGCGGTCGCTGCCAGCTCCAGCACCCAGTTGTGCTGCGGGTCTCAGCCGTGCCATGACTTGCAGCAGCCCCCCAGCCCGGCTCTTCCCCACTTGTGATTCTTTTTATTCTGCAAATCCTCAGGTTTTGGCTCCGAGGAACCCTCGGGTCGCGCTGGCGGCCGGCCGCCCGCACCACCTGCAGCCAGCCCTGCTGCCGCAGGGACGCTGCGTGGCTGGGGGCAGCGCGGCGCCTGCTCGTGGCCAGGCTCAGGCTTCTGCTGCCTGCCCCCAGCTGCACCCAGCACCCGGCAGGGATGGCAGGGACCTGGTGGTGCTCCACGGGGCAGCCCCGGGGACCTCAGCGTAGCTCTCGGGGGGCCGTGGGGCTGGCGGTGCCGAGCACCGGGTGCCGCTGTCCTTGCGCCCCGCACACAGCAGGCATTGTGCAGGGCTGGCGCCGGCCGTGCCTGGCCCTGGGGTGAGGGTGCTGGGCGGTGCTGTGCCGTGGCACGGCGAGGGGACAGCGTGGTGGCCGCAGGCACCCTGTGTTGTGCCGTCCCCACCCCGGCAGGCTGCCGGGCAGCACAGCGAGCACCCCGCCGGGGCCAATTGCCAAAGGAGCTTTGGGGATTAGCCGCGCCGGGTGAGCCGGGGACACGGCCGGGTGCGACGGCTCCCACCCCGCTGCTCGTGCAGGCCGTGTGCTGGGGGGGCTCTCCCACGGCCCCCGTGCTGCCAGCTGAGAGCGGCCCCCCTGGATTGGGCCCTGTGGTGCTGCAGTGCCCAGGCCCATGGAGATCCCGGGCAGGGCCCCCCAAACCAACCCGTTGGCACTGGGGGTGTCCGGCCCTGCCTGGTCTCCCCGCATGCCTTAAGCACAAGGTGGGGTGCCCCCCCCAACAGGCAGGGCTCGGGGGGATCATGCCTGCAACGGAGCTGTCCCAGGAGCGCAGTGACCCCCCCGTTGTCCCCTCGGGGTGCAGCCATCCTGGCTGCTTGGGGACCGGCGCCGCCCCGCAGCGTGAGCACCCCCGGGGCCGAATCCTGCCCCCAGCAGCAGCGTGCCCCCACCTCACCCACAGGCAGCCCTGGTGGGAGGGACGACGATGATCATCGGCCACGTGCTGCCCGACAAGGAGACCTCGCTGCTGGACGCCTACGAGAAGTGCCGCAGCCTGGCCGACCCCAAGGTCTGCTGCGACTACGCCCTGCACATGGGCATCACTTGGTGGGCGCCCAAGGTGAGCGCGGCGCCGCGGCCCCCCTCCGGCACCACGGCACGGCCGGGAGGGCACCGGGGCCGCCGTGCCCAGGAACAGCTGCTGCGGCCGGGGCTAATTCCTGTCCGCTGATCCCATTAGCCGCTTGTTTGGGTGGGTTTGGCGGAGCCCCCGCGCTGCCTTTTGAGCTGCCTTGATCCCGGGTCCCCGCCAGGCTGAGCCCCTCGCCGGGCGGGGGGGACCCGATGCAGCTGCCGCAGCGGGATCAGGCCAGGACCGAGCACGTGCACAGATCCTGCCTGAGACACCCCCAGGGGGGAAGCGTGGGCCCCGTGGCGCTGAACGCCTCTCCCCATGCCCGCCCCACGGCAGGGGCAGCACGGCCCAAACCTCTCCGCGCGCCCCGGCGCCGCCATCCGCGCTGAGCCCCCGTCCCCGCGCAGGTGAGGGCCGAGATGGAGACGCTGGTGCGGGAGAAGGGAGTGAACTCCTTCCAGATGTTCATGACCTACAAGGACCTGTACATGCTGCGGGACAGCGAGCTCTACCAGGTCTTCCGCGCCTGCCGCGACTTCGGGGCCATCGCCCGGGTGCACGCCGAGAACGGCGAGCTGGTGGCCGAGGTGAGCGCCGTGGGGGGCACCGTGCAGGGAGGGGGCCGCATGCGTGGGGCAGGCAGAGCCCCGGGCGGCCCCCAGCCTGACCCTGCGCCCTTCTGCAGGGAGCCAAGGAGGCGCTGGAGCTGGGCATCACGGGGCCGGAGGGCATCGAGATCAGCCGGCCTGAAGAGGTGGGTCTGTGGCGTCCTGGGGCACGGCTGCGCTCGGGTGGGGGCTCGGTTTTGGAGCACCCCCAGCCAGCAGCCGTCCGTGCGGCCACCTCGTGCACCCGTCCGTGCCGTCTACACACCCACTGGGCTGAGTGTGCACCCATCCACCCGCGTGCTCACCGCCCATGCTCCGCACACCATCTGCACTCCTGCGCCATGCATGGCACCTCTGCGTGCTACCCGTGCCCCATCCGTGCACCCACCGCCCCAAGCGCCACACGGCACCCCCAACACCCCCATGTCCAGCTCCCCATCCGTGCACCCACCGCCCCAGGCGCCATGCAGCCCCCTCCATACACCCCCGGGGCCAGCCCCCCCGTGCCATGCGTTGGCTCACCGCCGCTCTCCCCGCAGCTGGAGGCCGAGGCCACGCACCGCGTCATCACCATCGCCAACCGGGTGAGTCGCCCCGAGCCCCGTGTGGCCGGGCCCCTGCCCCCTGTAGCGCGGGGACCCCGCGGCCGGGGCGTCCCCGTGGGGCGCGGGGCCCGCCGTGAGCTGTGCGCGCTGCCCGCAGACCCACTGCCCCGTGTACCTGGTGAACGTCTCCAGCATGTCGGCCGGGGACGTCATCGCCAGCGCCAAGATGCAAGGTACGGCCGCGGGTGGGGCCGGGGGGCGGGGCCACGCGGCGAGGCTCCGCCCCCCCCCGGCGGGGCGACGCCCCGTTTAGCCCCGCCCGTCCCCACCCGTGGCCACGCCCCCATCCCGCGCCGTGCGCCTGCAGTGGAGCCTCTGGCTCCGCCTCCCGGCTGTGGCCACGCCCTCTGCGGTGGAAGGGCCCGGAGCTCCGCCCCCCTGGGTGAAGCTCCGCCCCCTGCGCCTGGCGCGCGTGGCCACGCCCCATGACCGGCGGCCACGCCCACCGCGCTGCGGGCTGCGTCACACGTGGGCACGCGGGGACACACGTGGGGACACGCATGGGGATACGTGGGGACATGGGCACACATGTGGGGACACGTGGGGACACGTGGGGACATGGGCACACACGTGGGGACACGGGCACCGGGAGGGTCCCTACGGGTGTGCACACGGAGGTGTGGGGCACAGGGGCACACGCATGGACATGGGTGTGCACGGGCACAGGGACACGTGCACATGGCACACAGACACGGGACACACACGGGCACACGGGCACGCCGCACAGGGAGGTACAGGGCAGGGGCACGGCCACGCACAGACACGTGGGGTCGTGGATACGTGCGTGTGCACATGCAGGTGTGCAAGCCCACGGGGGGGCGCAGGGCCCAGGATGTGAGCACACGCATGCACATAGGCACATGCGTGCACGCAGGGGCTCACACCCACCCCGGGCACAGGGTGCGACACGGGCAGGACCCACGCACAGCCCTCCCTTGCACACCCACCCCGCGCCCCCCGTCCCACGGCCGTGCCTCCCCCCGCAGGGAAGGTGGTGTACGCGGAGACGACCACGGCGCACGCCACGCTCACCGGGCTGCACTACTACCACCAGGACTGGTTCCACGCCGCCGCCTACGTGACGGTGCCGCCCCTGCGCCTGGACACCAACACCTCCGCCTACCTCATGAGCCTGCTCGCCAAGTACGGCAGCCCCGGCTGCTCCCCGCGCCCCCTCCCCGCGTGCCACGCTGTCCGGGCACCCCGCTGCCAAGGCACGGTGCTCCCTGGGGCCACCACCACAGCCCCCCCACATACTTTGGGCCCCCTGCTCCTTGGGCACCCCGCTCCTTGGGCACCCCACTCACTTCATGGGCACGGTGCTTCCCTGACACCCTGCTCCCTCGGTGCCTCACCCCCGGGTACCCTGCTTCACAAGCACCTGGGTTGCGTGGGTACCCTGCTCCTTGAGCACCCCACTGCATGGGTGCCCCACTCCTTGAGCACCCCTCTGCAGAAGTGCCCTGCTCCCTGAGCACCCCACTGTGTGGGTGCCCTTCTCCTTAAGTACCCCACTGCATGGGTGCCCTGCTCCCCAAGCATCCCGCTGCATGGGTGCCCTGCTCGATAAGTACCTCATTGCATGGGTGCTTTGCTCCCTGAGCACCCCATTGTGTGGGCACCCTGCTCCCCGAGCACCCCATTGCCTATGCGCCCTGCTCCCCGAGCTCCCCGCTGCGTGGGTGCCCTGCTCCTTAAGCACCCCACTGCATGGATGCCCTGGTCCCCGAGCACCCCATTGTGTGGGTGCCCCTGCTCCTTAAGCACCCTGTTGCATGGGCGCTGAGTCCTTGAGCACTCCACTGCAAGTGTGCCCTGCTCCCCGAGCACCCCATTGCATGAGTGCCCTGCTCCTTAAGCACCCCACTGCATGGATGCCCTGCTCCCCAAGCACCGTGTTGCATGGGCACCCTGCTCCCCAAGCACCCCACTGCGCGGGTGCCCTGCTCCCCGAGCACCCCACTGCACGGGTGCCCTGCTCCCCGAGCGCCCCGCTGCCGGTCTCCAGCCGGGCTGCAGGCCGGCTGTGCGGAGCCTCCCCAGCCCCGCCAGCAGCAGCCCTGCCCCGTGCCCCCGCAGCGACACCCTGAACGTCGTGGCCTCCGACCACCGGCCCTTCAGCACCAAGCAGAAGGCCATGGGCAAGGAGGACTTCACCAAGATCCCGCACGGTGTCAGCGGGGTGCAGGACCGCATGAACATCATCTGGGAGCGGGGCGTGGTACGTGCACGTCGGGCAGGGGCAGAGCCGCCCCGTGGGGCAGGATGCGGCCCGGCACCCTCCGCAGCGAGCCGTGCTTGGCTGGGGGCGCGCACGGGAACCCCTCACCCCTTTCTGGCGACAGGTCGGGGGCAAGATGGACGAGAACCGCTTCGTGGCCGTGACCAGCTCCAACGCCGCCAAGCTGCACAACCTGTACCCCCGCAAGGGCCGGATCATCCCCGGGGCCGACGCCGACGTCGTGGTGTGGGACCCCGAGGCCACCAAGTAGGTGCCGCCCCTTGGGGACGACGGGGACGGGGGCCGCGCGAGGGCGGCTGCTCAGCGCCCCGTCCCCTGCCCAGGACCATCTCGGCCAGCACCCAGGTGCAGGGCGGGGAAATCAACCTGTACGAGAACATGCGCTGCCACGGGGTGCCCCTGGTCACCATCAGCCGCGGGCGCGTGGTCTACGAGAACGGCGTCTTCATGTGCGCCGAGGGCACCGGCAAGTTCTGCCCCCTCCGCTCCTTCCCGGACTCCGTCTACAAGAAGCTGGTGCAGCGGGAGAAGGTACGGGGGGGACGGGGACGCGGGGCCGGGCTGCGCGGGGCGGTGGCGGTGGTGCCGGCGGGGCGGCTCCGTGCCCCCGGTGCCGCGCGGTGCCGCGGTCGGCGCTGTGCCGGAGGGAGCGCGGTGCTCTCGGGGTGACGGGCAGAGCGTGGCGGTGGCGTCCCGCGGGT
Organism: Nettapus auritus; assembly: GCA_011076525.1. Lineage (NCBI taxonomy): Eukaryota > Metazoa > Chordata > Aves > Anseriformes > Anatidae > Nettapus > Nettapus auritus. The sequence continues at coordinate 118,409,309 of CM021767.1, forward strand.
GGGAGCGGGGCATGGGAACCTCCCCCAGCTCCTGCTCTTCCCCATCCTCTAACCCCGTGGTGATGGTGCACAGGGTTTGGGGACGGCACCCGCTGAACCCAGCGGTTGTGCCAGCGCGTGTGCAAGGTGCATACAAACCTTTGGGACCCCCTTATCTGTGGCTCTTTGCCCTCCACCAAACCTCGGGCACCCCCTCACCGCCCCGCTCTGCCCTCGCGCTGTCCTGGTGTGACCCCAGGACCGGGACCCTGGCGCTGGGGACCCCCTGCCTGCTGCTGAGGCTGTGCGGGGGGCTTGGTCGCGGCGCTGATGGTGCCAGGGCAGCCCCAGCGGGAGCTGTGCGGGGCCTCGGGGCTGCACAGGGGGCACGGGGCAGGGTCCTGCTGTGAGCCTGCACCTCGCTGCTGGGGGGACGGGGCTGCACCGAGGGCTCGCCCACCGTCCCCTGCCCAGCACCGTGCCGCGTCCCTGTGCACCGTCACGGGGCACCGGGGCCTCGTGCACCCGGCGCAGGCTCACCCTGCACCGCTCCTCCCCGGGCTGCGCCCACCGCAGCCCCCTCCCCGCTTCGCTTTGCTCTGCAGCCCCCCCATGCCCCCAGCCCACCCACGTCCCATCCCAGTCCCACTCCCTCTCCCTGTGCCCACGCCAAGGGACAGCCACGTACTCGCCCCGTGCCCCCCCATTTGTCCCAGCGCCCTGCCTGACCCCCAGCACCCAGCGCCAGCCCCCTCGCCCAGGCGGGCACGGCCGCGTCCCGGCCCCCAGCTCACGGCTCTCTCTGCTTTTGCTTCCCTTCCGGCAGAGTTTAAAGCTCAGGGGCGTGGATCGCACCCCGTACCTGGGGGACGTGGCCGTGGTCGTGCACGCAGGGAAAAAAGAGACGGGGACGCCCCTGGCAGATACGCCCACCCGGCCTGCCACGCGACACGGGGGCATGAGGGACCTGCACGAGTCCAGCTTCAGCCTGTCCGGTAAGAGCGGGGCTGCATCCAGGCCCCCCCTGCCCACCTCCCACAGGGGCTCCCCGGCACCACCGGGCACCCCCAGACATCCCGGTGCCCCCCTCCACCGTCCCGATGCCCCCCTCCACCATCTCGGTGCCCCCACCACCATCCCGATGCTCCCCCTTCTCTGGTGCACGGGGCCCCCCACGCACCCCACTTCCTCAGCACACAGCTCCCAGGCAGAGTAGGGAGCCGACCCCGTCCCCGTCCCCACCAGCTCCCTGTGCGCCGTCCGTCCGTGGTTCCGTGGCGGTGACACGCGGTGCTGGCGTTGTCCCCGTGGCCATGGGGTGCAGCCTCTCCCCGCTCCCCGGGGTCACATCCTGCTCCCCTGCCGCCCGCGCTCGGTGCTGGCCGTGCTCCTGGGGGGCCGTGAGCGTCCCCCCGGGCACGGTGGGCGTGCGATTGTTGCCCCCCAACCCTGGCGCTGCAGGAGGCAGGGGGCTCGCCCGCCCAGCGGGGCGCAGCCTGGGGTCCCCGGCGCGGCGGGTGGGCGCAGGGCGCTGGGTCTGGGGGTGGTGCTGGGGGGCTGGGGTCGCCGTCAGGCCTTGCCCCGTGTCCGCCAGCCCTGATGCCCGTCCGTCCGTCCGTCCCGCAGGTTCGCAGATCGATGACCACGTTCCAAAGCGAGCTTCGGCCCGGATTCTCGCTCCCCCCGGAGGCCGGTCTAGCGGCATTTGGTAAAGCCGGGGACCTGTCCCCCAACTGAGGACGCGGGCGCCGGGCCCCGCGCCCCCCCAGCTCGGCACCGGCCGGGCCGCGGCCCCTCCACTGGGGCTCCCCCCGTGCCCACCGCCCCGGCGGATTTGGGGGGGGCCTGCCCGGCCCCGTCCTGCCCGCCGGGGGCCGTGCCGGGGGGGCGCCCGCAGCGTCAGCCCTGCGCCGGGGGGACCCCCGCTGCCGGGCTCCTGGAGCCGAGCCGGGGGTCCGGGGGGGGAACCGAGCCCCCCCGCCCATGGGCCGGGGCCGGGGGCAGGAGGTGGGCCCGCCCCGTCCCTTTTCTGTTTGCACGTTGGGTTTGGATCAGTGATTTTTTGACTTGTTTGTGCATCACGTGGAAATACTCTGAAGTGGTTTGTGTCACTAGAGTTAGGGGAGACACGGGAGGAGCAGGGACCCTACCCCACACACACACACCCCTCCGGCCCCCCCGGGCCCCCGCCCGCCCCCCCCCGCCCCCCCCCCCGCCCTCGGTGCCGCCCGCCGGCACACGTGCGTGCACACGCGTGCACACCCTGCACGCCCGGTGCCGGCGGGATCCTCGCCCCCTCTCCGACCCCGCTGCGTCCCCCCGGGGCCGCCGGTGCCCGCATCCCCATCACGCCATGGTGCTACCGGGGGGCCGCCGCCCCCCGCCGCCCCCTGCGCCCCCGTCCCCCGGGGTAGTGTGAAATGTGAAATGTGGCTCGTGCACTTTGTCCCCGTAGTTGGTCCTGTAGGCGTGCGGGGTCCACCCCGCGTAGCTGCGGCCGCCCCGCGCGGTGCCGCTCCGTTTGCTCATTAAAACCCGTTCTCACCGCGCCCGGCCTCGCTGCTTGCTTGGGGAGGGGGCACGCGGCTGTGGGACCCCCCTTCTGTACGGCTGCGGGCCCTGAGGGGGGCACGGGGCCTGCGCGCAGGCTGAGCGCACAAACCGGGAGCGTGCCCACGCGTGGACACGGGTGTGCAACGCACGGCGGCACGCACACCGACATCGCTGCCGGACACCCCCCGTGCGGGCACCGGGACCCCCGGTGAGGGGACATGGGGACATGGGATGTGGGACGTGGGACATGGGGACACAGGTATGGGGATGCTGGGACGGGGA
>CM021767.1:118422122-118446461 GCA_011076525.1 Nettapus auritus
GTCGGGGTCCCGGCGCTCCGTCACCGTCCCCGCGTTCCCCCCCGCAGCTCCCTTGGGCGCAGGTGGCGGCGGCCCCGAGCTGGGCCCGGAGAAGACGGTGAAGAAGCCGGGCCGGGAGGCGGCGGGCGAGCCCGCGGCGCGGCGGCAGCACGGCGGGAGGAGCGGCAGGAAGGCGGCGGCCGACGGCGGCCCCAAGCCCGGCCGGTTCCGCTCGCTGGAGGAGGCGCTGAGAGCGGTGAGTGCCCCCCCCCCGGGCCCCGACCCCCCCTCACAGCCCCGGAGCGGTGCCGGGAGCACGGGCCCGAACCCGGCCCCGCCACCGGGATCGCGGCACCGGGCGGCCGGGGGGTGCCGGGGGCGGGAGCGCCCCGGGGACGCTTCCCGAGGGGTTCCGCGTGCCCTGGGAGCCGGCCGGGGGTGCCGGGGCCGCGGCTCCCCCGGGGCCTCCCCGCCCCCGGTGCCGCTCTCCGAGGGCCGGGCGGCCGGGGGGGAATTTCAGGTTTGTCGCCCATCCCGCCCTGGCTGCGAGCAGAGCCGAGCGGCGGGCGCTGCCCCTGCCCTGCCTGCCGGGACGCTCCCGTCTGGCGGCGGCGGGTCTGCGCAACCGGCCCCGGCCCGCCCGGCCTCGTGGGGCTGGGCACGGGCGGCTGCCGCGGGGAAACCCCAAAGCGCCTCAGCTCCTGGGCCTCGGCTCCTGCGGCTGCCGGGCTCCCAGCCTGAACCCACAGCTTGCGCCCCACTCGTGCTGCAGCACTTCTCGTGCTCCACACGAGCCCCGGTCCCCGTATGTGCGCTGCCCGCAGACACGGCGCAGCCGAACCAACACCGCGTGTGGCTGCCGTCAGCGCTGCTCGGCGAGGGCAGCCCGGGGCTGGAAGCCTCGCTGCCCCCCTGCACCGCTGTGCACGGCTCGGGGACGCCGAGTGCCGTTGTGGGGCTGCCGCCCGGTCAGCTCCGCTGCTGCTTGCGGCTATTCTTCTGGCACAGCAGCGGCTATTTTTTCTTTACTCTTCTCTTCAAAGTTGTTGCCTAAAGAAACACGCAACAAAAGGCTTTCCAGCTCAGGTTTAGCAGTGCCTGGTGGCTGCAGCTGGCTGCTCACACGTCAGACTCGGTGCAGAATGTCCAGCAGCCGCCGAAGTCTTGCTGCACCTCCTAAGCTCCTGGAGGTTGAGGCAGACGGAGCTGCTGGCTGGCTGAGAGCAGGAGCAGGCGATGGGCACGTTTGTGGCCGGTAACACGGCAGGAGGAAGGCGAGGAGCGCGCTGCTCGTGGCCGTGGCTTGGTGGCCGCCGGCTGAGCGGGTCTCGATGCAGCCTGGCCCCTGTGGCCGTGGAGCCGGTGGGCACCCAGGGGCAGCAAGGGGAACGCGGTCCGGCCGTGAGGACAGGCAGTGCCTCCTGCCTCCAGTGAGCCGCCTTCTGCGGCCCGTGTGAGCACCATTTCCAGCCTGCTTTGTGTCATTCCTTGGTAGCCTTTGTTAGTAGTAAGGAACGGGGCGAGGCCGGTGGTCTCGGGGCAGGGACGGCAGCGCCTCGGCCCCGCGCTCCCCGGTGCGCCAGAACCAGCTCCTCTCTGCCCCCCGGGTCTGCGTGTCTCAGGGCACCTCTGTCCGCAGCTCGACGTGGCGGACCTGCAGAAGGAGCTGGACAAGAGCCAGAGCATGTTCCCCGAGAACCCCTCCGTCTGGGTGAAGGACCTGGCCGGCTACCTCAACTACAAGCTGCAGGCGCCCAAGAGCGACCCCGCGCTGAGCCAGCACGCCCACGGTCAGTGGCAGCGCCGGGGGCACCGCGGGGACACGGGGGGGCACTGGGGGCACTGCCTGCCGCAGGAGCCGCCGGGGCTCCCGCTTCGCAGCGTGGATGTTGTACGGGTCTTAAAGAGCAAAGGTTCGACAGCTTGCATCAGAGACGGGTTTTAGCAGCATCAGGGTGGACAGGACCAGGACAGTTGCTGGAAATCTAAAGGAAAAACCTGTTTTCGTCTGAGATGGACGGGGCCGAGCCTGCCCCAGAGTCTGTGCTCGTTCCCTGCCGGCTGAGATGTTTGGGGCTTTCTTTGCTTGTTTTTTTTCCCCACCAGAACTGCCTTTAGTAGATGCTGAGGTAACGCAGGACTGTGATCTTAATTTGACGTTTTGTAGGATTTGTGTTTGGCTGATTTTTGTGGTATCTCTAATTTGACTTCTCTGACAGCCGAGAACACTGAAGGCATTCATCTATGTAGCTGGCAGGTTAGAAACTTTCTCCGGGGATCCGTTCTGCGCAGGGCCCCCCGGGCTGTGCGTGGCGGCGCCGAGCGATGTGCGCGGGTACCCCCGCCCGCAACGGAGCCGCCCTGCGCGGGGCTCCCTTTGTGCCGCTCTGCCCGCGCCTGGCAGCAGGTAGTGCCCGCGGCACCCACGTGTAGCAGGGCAGGCACCTAGTGTGAGTTAAGAGCCTTTGCTGTGCGGTAATTGCGAGAAGCGCTCGTGGGCCTCGAGGCGCCGCTCCGTGCCGGCTGGGCAGGGTTTGCGCCGCGCCAGCGCTCGCTGAATTTCTCCTTGCTCTGTGTCGCCTTCAGATTACCCGTACTGTCTTGTGAACAAAGAGCTGAGGAACGTCATCAAATCCCTGCTGGGAAAGTCTTCCAGCGTGCTGGAGCTCTTCTTCGACCACTGCATCTACACCATGCTGCAGGAGCTGGACAAGACCCCAGGTTTCTGGCCGCGAGAACGCGTTTACTGCTCGCAGCCTGAGCACAGAGCAGAGCTCCACGTGGGGCGCGGCGGGCAGCTCGTCTCCGTGCCCTCGGGGAGGTGTTGGGCCGGGCTCATCGCAGGAGCCCCGTGTGCTTGTCCCTGTCCCGGGGCAGGTTCATCGGCACCCCGGTGGCGCTCGGGGAGTGGGGCAGGGCCATGGGGGCCCCACCTGAGGAGAGTCGTGAAGGGGCGAGAGGCTCAAACGGGTGCCTGCGCGTGGCCGCGTCTGAGCGCGCCCCTCTCTGCTCTTCCAGGCGAGTCCCTGCACGGGTACAGGATCTGCATCCAGGCCGTGCTGCTGGACAGGCCCAAAATCGCCACCGCCAACCTGGGCAAGGTGAGCAGGACGCGTGCTGCTGCTGGGCTACAGCCGGGGCAGCGCCCGGCCGCTCTGCCCGTGCAGATCCCGCCTGCAGTGCCCGCATGTTTTTGGGCCCGGCAGCGAGTAATTAACGGGCACGCATTGCGGGTGCCCCGGGAGCTCTCCGCATTGCCCTGCACACGGAGCTCCCCTGCTTGGCGTGCTCACGGCGCACACAGGAGCCTGCCCCGTGTCCCCCCGCAGCGCTGGTGCCCCTCAGGGTGCTGGCCCCCGAGGGTCCGAGCCCTGCCCGTGCTCCGCACGCAGCCATCCCCAGCAGGGAGCAGGCCGGGTCTGCTGGGCTCTGCGCAGACATGGGGCGAGAACGAGAGGTTTTGGTGCCCCTCTCCTTCCAAGTGGATGGGTGCTGGGTGCCGGAGGCTCTGCCACCCCCAGCCTGTGCCATTCCCACGGGTCCCCAGGCTCTGGCAGCCACGAGCCCGCTGGCGCCGCGGTCATCTGGTGGTGGCCTCTGGCACCCCCGTGGAGGTGCCGCGGTGGGACGGACGGACGGACAGACGGACGTCCCACTGAGCGGCGGCCCCTTGCTCCCCGCAGTACCTGGAGCTGCTGCGGTCCCACCAGAACAGGCCGGCCAAGTGCCTGACCATCCTGTGGGCGCTGGGACAAGCCGGCTTCGCCGACCTCGCCGAAGGCCTGAGAGGTGAGAGCGCGGGGAGCCTGCGTGTCCAGAGCTGGGGCGTGCTGCGCGGGAGCACCAGGACGGGGACGTGGCCCTGGGCAGGGTCCCGGGGCAGCTGCAGGCCGCTGTGGGTGACGGCTGGAGGTCAGGGTGTGCGGACGTGCCACGGACAGCCGCCGCAGCGACGGCACGCTGATGCTGGTGGGATGCTGCACGGCGTCCCCAGCACCGCGCAGTTGCTGTCTGGGATCCAGAATCGCTCCCATTAACCGCTCGTTAAGCCTTGTGCTGCCCTCGTTTCTTAACCATATATGCTAAACATTAGCTGCCGCCGCAGCCGCGGGAGGGCTGTGCGCTGGAGTGTGTTTATGGCCGTGTAAATACACGGAGCTATAGCATGTCGCCACTGTAAACACTGAGAAGTGCCTTCTTGCTGCGCGGCCAGCAGCCCGTTTGTCCCAGAGAACGGCTCTCGAGCCAAGCTCTGCTGCAAGGGCAGGCGCTGCCGCTGGGGCCGTCCCCCTGCGATCGCTGCTGCTGCCGGGGCCCTGCCCGCGGTCACGATCCGGGCGGTCAGCGTGGGGCCGTGGCCCTGCCTGGGTTTAAAGGCAGCTGCAGTGCCGGGGCTCCGCTCCTCCTCAGGGCCGGGTGCCGGTGGGAGCAGCTTGCCCGTGCCCGGCGGGCAGGGATGCTGCGGGAGGCCTCGTCCCCGCGTGCTGACGGCTTCTCCGTTCCGCAGTGTGGCTCGGTGTGATGCTCCCGGTGCTCGGGATCAAGGCGCTCTCCCCGTACGCTGTTTCCTACCTGGACCGTCTGCTGATGTGAGTTAACCTCGGCTTTGTCTTGGCGAGGGCAGAGCCTGCCCAGGCTCCTGGCCGTGGTGCCCTCATATCTGTGCCGTGCTCGTGCTGGGTGCGAGAAGCAGCGCGGTGAGAAGCACGAGCAGTCCTCCCCGGGGACCTCCCGGCACCGGGTGGCTGTGGGCTGCCCGTCCCCTCCAGGGCCGTGCCGTAGCGCTGGCTGCGCGGCCGTGCCATGGGTCAGGGGGCTGGGGCCGTGCCGGGACCAAGCTGGTGTCCCGAGCCCCCGCAGCCTTGTTTGGTGCGGGCTCCCCGAGGTCTCCGGCCACTGAGGCACAGCGGAGCCAGAGCCAAACCCTCCTGCAGGGCAGGAGGAGGCGCAGCAGTTCCTCCTGGTCTTTCTGAACCGCTGCTTAAGCCGTAACCTGACCACGCTTCTCTGACCGAGCTGCATTTACCGCCCGTGCGTGCTGCAGCCCTGTGCAGTTATCCGTAGTCTCAGGGGTGCATTAAGGACCTTTGTGTCCAAGACCAGCAGCGAGTACGAACACCTCCCGCTCTGGGCACTGACAGTGAAGCCCACCAAACCATTTTTCCCGTGTACTTTGCCAGCGAGCCCGTGGCTGGGGGAGCCCCTCAGTTAGCAGGGTGCAGCGGGAAGCTGAAAGCCCCCCCGGCCGCAGGGACAGGGCAGGGGCTCCGTCAGCTGTGCCCGCACCATCCCCAGGGAGCTGCCTCCCTCCTTCCCTGTGGCTGCACCGGGCCATGGGAAGGCAATTTTGGCAGCTGGGCAGCGCCGCCCGCTCGAGCTGCGTTCCCGGGGAGAGGTGAAGCAGCCCGGCTGGGGGAGGACGGGGGGGGATGGACGGAGCTGCCGGCACGGCTGGACCCAGCGCAGCGCTCCCCGTCGCCTTGCAGGATGCACCCAAACCTGACCAAAGGCTTCGGCATGATCGGACCCAAGGACTTCTTCCCCCTCCTGGACTTCGCCTTCATGCCCAACAACTCGCTGTCGCCCAGGTAGGGCTGTGCCGCCCGGGGGCACGGTGCTGAGCGGGGCTGTGCAGCGTGGGTCAGCGCCCGTCCCTTTGCTCGGCTGTGCTGTGGGGGCTGTGGGGGGCTGTTGGGGGCACACGGTGTCCCCGGGGGAGGCAGGGGCTCGGGCAGCAGCGCTCAGAGCAAGCGTGGTGGGTAAATGCCAGTGGGACGGGGACGGGAGAGGCTGGCGGCTGCAGGCAGTGGAGGGATGCAGCGCTCGGGCGGGCTGTCCTCGCCCGACCTCCCGTGCCTCGGCAGCACTCAGCAGGTGCCTCGTGTGCTCCCGGGGCTGGTCAGCGAGCCAAAAGCAGAACGGGGGGAGATGGGAGCGCTGCCCCGCTCTCCCTTGTGCTCCCCAGCCTCCTGTGCACGTAGCTGTCAGGTTGCCGCGGGCTGCGGAGCCTCCCCAGCCGGTTACCCGGGTGTGGGCTGCGGGGCCCTGCAGGACACGCGTGGCGGGGACGGGGACGGCGGTGTCCCCGTGGCGGGGGCGGCGTCCGCAGGCTGTGCCTCTCCCCCAGCCTGCAGGAGCAGCTGCGGCGGCTCTACCCGCGCCTGAAGGTGCTGGCGCTGGGCGCGAGGCCGGAGGCGACGCTGCACACCTACTTCCCCTCCTTCCTGTCCCGCGCCACGCCGAGCTGCCCGCCCGCCATGCGCAAGGAGGTGAGCGGAGCTCGGGGCGGGGGGCCAGGGGCTGCGGCGCCGGGGCCGCGCTCCCCCGGGCCCGGCTGGATGCAGGCGCTGGGCACGGCGCGTCCCGCGGCGGCGTGAGGGCAGCCGGGTGCCGTGCCCCTTCCAGCTCCTCACCTCCATGAGCCAGTGTCTGAGCGTGGACCCGCTGAGCTTCAGCGTCTGGAGGCAGCTCTACACCAAGCACCTCTCCCAGTCCAGGTGGGTGCCTGCGGGCAGCGCTGCACGCTGAGCGGGCTCGGAGCCTCCTCGCTGGCTTCCCGCGGGCAGGGACGCTCCTGCATGGCACCAGCTTGCCGAGCCTGCCGTGCGGGAGCAGCGGGGCTCACGGCACAGCCACACGGGGCTGAGCAGAGCGTGCAGGCTGTGAGGCACGGCCACCCTGACCACTGGTCCCTCTGGAGCCGTGCGGCCCTGCAGGCTGGTCTCCCCGGTGGCTCTGGCTGCTCGGCCGTGATACCGCGGGCTGTAGGCCCTGCTGCGCCCCGGCCGTCCAGCCCTGCCTCGGCAGCACTTGGGAGCACACCGCGCTGCTCCTTGGGGCGCTGACCGAGCCCCCGTTTCCTCCCACCCTGCAGCTTGCTCCTGAACCACCTGCTGGAGTCCTGGGACAACGGCAGCAGGAAGGTAAGGGTGGGCTGCCAGGGGGGGTCCCGTGTCCCCGCCGGGGTCCCGCCAGGACGGGTCGTGGGCACCGTGTGCTCGGTGCCGCGTGGCCCCTTGGCAGCGCAGCTCCTGCCCCCCAGGTGCGGCAGTCCCTGCAGGAGACGGTTCGCTCGTTCAAGGTGACCAACGAGGAGCTGGCAGCGCGGGGCCCCGGCGGCGAGCAGGACGTGGCGGCGTGCGAGGCCGCCTGCAAGGTGAGCGTGGGGCTCGGCTCCTCCGGGGGCTGGCGGCTCCGTGCCGCCGGCGCTCGCGGGGCTGAGCCGCAGCTGCTGGCTTTGTGGCAGCGAAAGCGCCCGCAAGAAAAGCTCTGTGCTGGGGGTGGGCATAAAGCGGGGTGAGGAAAACACGGGGCCAAAATCCTGAAGCAGAGGAGCCCACAGCTCGCCCTGCAGCCTGGAGTCCTTTGCTGCCGGAGCCCAGGTGACGGGTCCGTGCTGCTGCTCCCCCAGGTGCTGCTGCAGAAGATGAAGGGCGGCGGCTTCCCCTGGTCCCGGCTGCTCCTCATCGGCCTGGTCTTTGCCGTCGGCTTCCTCGTGCACGACGTCCGGACGCACGGCTCGCTGCAGGGTACGGCTCGCACCGCCTCGCGCAGGGCTCTGCGGGGCAGGACGCGACCAGGACGTGACCCACGCCCCGAAGCAGCGCTCGCCCTGTGCCTGTTGCCACGTTCCCCGCTCTGAGCCGGGCCCCGCGGGCTCACCGACGTCCCAAGCCCCGTGCTGCTGCCTTCCGTGGTCAGCCCGTGTCCCGGGGACACGTCACCAGCTGGGCCAGGAGCCCTCAGCGGGCCGTGCAGGCAACAAAACGCCTCCTGGGCTGTTTTTCCTGGGGCTGCCTTAGCCTGGATTCCTCCGGGCCCAGCAGCTCCTGCCCCAGTTGGTCAGCGCTGGGCACGTCCTGAGATGTCCTGGGGAAGTTGGAGCTGTGCGTCCCAGGGAACCTTCTGGGGTCTGACGGGGGCAGCCCCGGCAGCTTTTGAGCCCCGCAGGGCAGCTCCCTGAGGCGCTGCTCAGGGGCCGCTCTCTCCTCTTGCAGCCTCCGCTTCTGCTCGCGTGCTCCGCTCCTCCGGCATCCTGTCTGCCTCGCAGCAAGCCTGGCACAAGGTGTCCCACTACTCCCTGCAGGGGTACAGGTCAGTGGCACTCGCGCCGAGCAGCAGCGCGTGCGTCCGAGGGGGTGTGACGTTGCTAATGCAGCACCAGGTGATTTCTGTAGGGAGCCCTTTTTGCTTGGGAAGCGTTCCCCAGGTGCTCCTGGAAGTGCTTTTCAGCTCAGCTCTTGAGTTCTCCCGTTCCCCTGGCTGTGGCAGCAGTCTCCAGGTACACGCGTGCTCCCGTGGCCTTGCTGTTGGTGCCGGCGCAGCCGGCGCCGCCTCAGCCTCCGCTGTCCCGCAGGTGGCTGGAGAGCACCCTGCCCGCCTGCTGCTCCCGCGGGGCCGCCGTCCTGCAGCCCGCCCTGCAGCTGCTCTGGGCAAAGACGGCCGAGCTGGCGCTGCGCGTCTCCGAGCTGTGCTCCTCGCACCTCGCCTGGGCCCGGGACCACCTGCCCTGGCTCCTCGAATGGGTGAGGACGGCAGCCGACGGGGGCACCGCGGGACGAGGGCGCGGGGACGGGGTCCTGCGAGGTGCTGGGTGGGAGGCGAGCAGCGGGTACGGACGCCCACGTCCCACCTCTCCCATGCCAGAGAGCGCGGGCACGTGGCCGGGGGCAGCCCCTGGAGGTGCGCACGGGGGTCGGGGGCGAGCTCTGCGCCCGCCGCAGCCCTCTGACACTGCCTGCTCCCGGCCCCGCAGCTGCAGTCCCGGGTGCCCGAGGCCGTCCTGCAGTTCGCCGAGTGCGTCAGGGAGCTGCTGCTCTTCCTGCTGCGGAGCTGCCTGCTGCCGCTGCTGGAGCACGGTGCCGCCGCCCTGCAGCGCGGCTGGGAGCACTGCCTGCACGCCTGCCAGTGAGTACCGACGGTCCCCTGCGGCTGCGAGGCGCTGGGCCCATGTTATGGGGGGAATTCCCTCCCGTGGGGACCCAGGGGGGTGGCGGGGGTCCCGCAGCGAGCTGGTGCCGGTGGCCGTGCCCAGAGCCTGCTGGCTGCGGGGCTGTGGCGGTGCCGCGGGGGTCCCCCGGCTGGCTGCGTGTCAGCGTCACCCCCATTTAGCTGCACCTCCCCGTGCGCCCCCTGCACCCAGGTGCTGCCCTCGGGGGAGCGGGGTGGGGGCTTTGCTGCCCGCGTCCCCCCCCTCCCCGTGACGCCTTCCCCTCTTGCAGCGGCGAGGTGTCGTGGGACTGCCTGCGAGCGCACCTGACCAGCTTCACCTACTCCTCGTGGGTGTACCTGCAGAACACCACCCTGGCCGTCACAAACCGGGCCTTGGCCATGATCTCTGGACGCTGAGCGGCTCCCCGAGGGGACGCGCTGGAGCCGCCTGGGGGGCTGCGGGCCCCGGTGGTGCCCTGGGGCCGTACGGCGCCGCGGGGCCTCGGCGCGGGGCTGCTCTCGCCCTGTGGTTCGGTGTCGTCGCCCCCGACCCTTTCCCCGTCCCTGGGTCTCACCGGGGGGGCAATGAACGGCGCTGGGTCCTCCTGCTGCCTCCTGTCACCTCTGTCCGGGGGCTGCGGGGGACAGGGGTGTGGATGGACAGACGGACGGACGGGTGGACGCTGCCTGCTGCTGGCACCCCCCTTGCTGCATGCGGCTGCCCCCAGCAGGGCTGGGAAGGGGCTCGTGGTCACGGGGAGGGTCACTGGGGGGTCCCGGCTGTCCCCGTGCCCCCCCTGGGGTCTCTGCTGCCCCCGCCTCGGGCCGCGGGTCCTTGGGCACCGCAGGGGCAGGGGGGGCTCAGGGGCTGGGATGGGTGTCCACATCCTGCGTGTGGCCGTGCCCCCGGGGTGTGCGTGTGTGCATGGGGTGAACGTGCATGGGGGTGAGCGGGGCTGTGTGTGCAGGTGCTCGTGTGCTGGTGTGCCCTGTGCACCTAAATGTGTGTGTGGGTGCACGCCTGTGCACGCGGGCACGGCTCTGTGTGGCTGTGGGTACGGCTTTGTGCACCTGCACCAACGTGCAGGGTGTGTGTGTGTGTGCACATGGGTATGGGGGTGTGCGTGTGGAGCTGTGTGTACGTGTGCTCACACCGCTATATGTGTGTACACGAGGGGTATGTGCACACAAGTGCACACACACATATGTACGTGCACACCCGTGTACATCCTCATCCACCACACCCATCTGTGCTCACACGTGTGCATGCACACCCATATACATGTATGTGCTCACCCCCAGGCACACACATGTGCACAGACATACACACCCATGTAGTGCTCACTCCCACAGACACATGCATGTGCACACATGTACACACAAATGCACACCCATGCCTGTGCTCACACTCATGTACATGTTTGTGCTTACGCATGTACGTGGGGTATGTGCATGCGTACATGCACACCTGTGTTACACGTATTTGCTCACACCTGTACATACACACCTGTGTATGTGGTCACCCCCACAGGCACATGTATACACATGTATGCACATATGTAGTGCTCACACACATAGTGCTCTCACACACACAGTGCTCACACACACTGCTCTCACACACGTGCACACACACGTAGTGCTCACTCACGTAGTGCTCACACACACAGTACTCACACAGTGCTCACACACAGTGCTCACACACAGTGCTCACACACAGTGCTCACACACGTGCACACACACGTAGTGCTCACTCACGTAGTGCTCACACACACAGTACTCACACAGTGCTCACACATAGTGCTCACACACAGTGCTCACACACGCGCACACACACGTAGTGCTCACACACGCGCACACACACGTAGTGCTCACTCACAGTACTCACATGCACACACACACACAGTACTCACACACACAGTGCTCACACATGCACACACACACACGTAGTGCTCGCACACACACACACACACGTGTCCACACACGTGCCCACCCCCGCCGTGTCCCCGCGGGGCCGCTGCAGGGCCTGGGGGCGTGGCCAGAGTGGGCGCGGTCAAAATGGGCGTGGCCGCCGAGGGGGCGCGTCCCTCCGGGGGCGGGCGGGGCGTGCGCAGCCGGTTGCCGGGCGCCGTCCAACGGGCGCGCGCCTTGCTGGGGGGCGGCGGAGCCAACGGGCGGGCGCGGCGGGGCGATGCGGGCGGCGGGCGGCCATGGAGGTGCGGTGCGGGGGGCTGCTCTTCAGCTCGCGCTTCGACTCGGGGAACCTGGCGCGCGTGGAGCAGGTGCGGCCGCCGCGGGGGGACGCGCTGCCGCCCGCCGACTACGAGTTCAACGTGTGGACGCGGCCCGACTGCGCCCGCACCGAGTACGAGAACGGCAACAGGTAACGGGGGGGGGCGGGGGGGGGGGGGGGGGGGGGGCGCCCCGCCCGCCCCCCCCCCCCCCGCCCCCCCCCCCCCCCCCCCGCCAGGTCCTGGTTCTACTTCAGCGTGCGCGGCGGCGCCCCGGGGAAGCTGATCAAGCTGCACATCCTCAACATGAACAAGCAGAGCCGCCTCTACTCGCAGGGCATGGCCCCCTTCGTGCGCACCCTGCCCGGCCGGCCCCGCTGGGAGCGCATCCGGCAGCGGCCCAGCTTCGAGGTGCGCCGGGGCGGGGTGGGGATGGGGATGGGGATGGGGATGGGGATAGGGACAGGGCTGGGCTGGGGCTGCGCTGCTCCCCGGGCCGATCCCGGCCAGGGCCCCTCCCAGCCCCCCGGGCCGTTTCCCCGCTCCAGGAGCTGCCCCCGGGTGTCGCCCCCTTCCCGCTCCCCGCGGGCGAGCAGCCAGCCCCCTGCGGGGATGTCGGCACCCCGAGGGAAGCCGTGCGGGGTGCCCGGGGTCAGCGCTGGAGCTGACCCAGTAGGAGCGGACAGCAGCGGGTCGCCGCAGCCCGCTGAGGTGCTCGGGCCTCCAACGTGCTGCTCTGGGAGTTTGCTCTCGCTGGGACTTTGTGTCTCTGGGGATCGCCTCTGCTACGATCCCTTGCCGGTGCTCTGGGCTGTCTCTGCTCCCTGCACGCCGCTGGGACCTCTCCAGCACGCCCCGGCCCCGCAGGGTGATGAGGGAGCCTCCCGGCCCCTACCTCGGAGGAGGGGGCTCGGTGTGCTCTGTGCCAGCTCCGGGGAGAGGCGCGACGCCCCGCTGAGCTCTGTAGCACTCGGTGGCGTTGCCACGCAGCGCAGAAGGGGCAGTTCTCTGCTCTTTGGGTACCGGCAGGTGAGCACAAGCACCAAAACCAGCCCTCTGGGTTTCCCGGAGAGCTTTGCCCAGGGGAAGGGCTCTTACAGCAAGGCACGGTGTTCCCCCGAGGACCTGAGCGCGTGCCGCGGGAGGCCAGGTGGGCAGGGAGATCCCAGACTTTGTAGGAAGCAGCTGGGCCTTCCAGGGACGCAAACAAGCACGGGCTGGGACCGCCCAGAGCACGGCTGTGACCTCGGCTCGCGAGGGGCCGTGCTGCCGGACCCCCCCAGCACGCGGGGGGCTGCGGGGTGCCTGCCGCTGGCTCTGCATGGCCTCTGCCCGCCTGCCGCTCGCGCTGGCCGCTCAGCCTGTGCTTTGTGTGTCCCCCAGATGGTGGAGACCCAGTTTGTGCTGTCCTTCGTGCACCGCTTCCTGGAGCACCGCGGCACCACCACCTACTTTGCCTTCTGCTACCCCTTCTCCTACACAGAGTGCCAGGAGATGCTGGCGCAGCTGGACAGCCGCTTTGAGGAGTGCCAGCACATGTCTCCCAGCAGGTGCGCGCCCCCGGCTGCGGGTGGCTGTGGCCCAGGGCAGGGCTGGCGGGGGGGTCCCGCTGCTGTCATGGGGCCTGCACGGCGCTCGCTCCCCCCGCACGCGCTTCCGGAGAGGGGCAGGGGCTCGCGGCCGGCCTGGCAGCTTGAGGCTGGGTCCCCTCGGCGTGGCTGAGCTCGGATTGTTGGGCTGCAGCAGAACTGCTGCCTTGTTTGGAGAGGAGGGGCTCGCAGAGGCCCGAGCGCTCTGTGGCCAGGACCTTGCTTCCCTTCTCTGTCGGGGCACCTCGGTTCCACTGCTCCCTTCCCTTACAACCCTGCTGGAATTGGATCTCGCGGCCGGGAGCCAGCCTTAGCAGCCGGCTCTTTGAGAAGTTCCCCTGGCCTCAAGAATTTCTCCTCGGGAGCCGGGGCTGAAGGCAGAGCCAGGTGGGGGGAGGACAGAGGTGGTTTTGGGTGCCCGCAGGTGTTTCTGCGTGCAGCCCCCGGCTGTAAGGAGCACGGCGAGCGAGGGCTGCCTGGGAGGGGCTCGTTCTCACCTGACACGTGACGGAGAACTGTCCGAATTTCGCAGCCTGGGGGGGCAGCAGCAAGGGTTTGGTGGTGATGGCGCAGCCCGAGTCCCGCTCATCGCTGGGCACAGGGCCCTGAGCTGCAGCACGGCGAGGCGGCAGCGAGCAGTGCCTGCGCCGCGCGGTTCCATCGCGCTGGGTGTCCTGGAGGCTCCTTCGTGTCGCTCCCGGCGCACACCGTGCTGCCCCGGCTGTTTGTCTGCCCCCCCAGGGGCACAGAGTGACCCTGCAGGGCCCTCAGGCTGCCCGGACCCCTTCTGCACCCCACACAGCTCCTGTGCTGCTGGCCCGGCTGCGTCTGCGGGGGGTCCGACCGCAGGGCTGCTCCCCCAGGGCTCCCCCAGCCGGGGCCATCACGGCGGCCTGACCCCGGGGCCCGGTGACGCCGTGTCCTGGCGGGTGGCTCCTTGTCCCGGTGGGGGTGAGGGGAGCAGTGACGAGCTCAGCAGGCAGCTCCCGAGGGGCATGGCGCCGGGGGGGGGGGCTGCCGCGGTGGGGCCGGGAGCCTGCCCCTGCCCGAGGGCTCCCCGAGCGCCTCCTCTCCCCGCAGCCCCCCGGACTCCGTCTATTACCACCGGGAGCTGCTGTGCCACTCCCTGGACAAGCTGCGCGTGGACCTGCTGACCGTCACCTCCTGCCACGGCATGCAGGAGAAGCGGGAGCCGCGGCTGGACAAGCTCTTCCCGGACACCGCCACGCCGCGGCCGCGCCGCTTTGCGGGGAAGAGGGTGAGTGGGCACGCGCTGGGGGCACCACGGCCTGCAGGGAGCAGGTAGAGCCCGAGAGCCCGCACGGAGGCACGGGAGCGGGGCACCTCCAGGACCCCCGGCACGTTTCTGTCACCGTAGCCCCGCGATCTCTGCGCTGGCAGCACCCCGCGAGCGGTCCTGGGGACAAAATCCGAGCGCCTCCCGCTGCAGGAGCGGCTCCGCTGGTGTTAGTGCCGCTCTGCTGAGCCCCGGGGAGCGCTCCCTGTGCTGCAGCCTCAGCCCCTGCTGGGCACGAGGCCTGCGAGGGAGGGACGGGGAGAGCCCTGCGCTCACAGCCGCAGCTCTGCTGGGAAGCCGCCCCCGGGGGAAGAGCTGTCAGGACGCGTTCCGTGTTCCTTTGCAATTAGCTCGTTCCCTGCTTGCGGGACGGTTCAGGGCTTCTCCCTGGAGCCCCGCCGCCGCTCCGCTTCGCTGCCGCACGTGTTCTGCTTTCCCTCGGTGGGGCCGTGGGGTTCTGCCCCTTCGGTGCCGGGCAGGGGTAACCCCCCTCGTTCCGGGCGGGACGGAGGCGCTGGGCACAGAAGCCGCCAAAAGCCCCCTGCGCTTCCCCCAGGTGTTCTTCCTGAGCAGCCGGGTGCACCCCGGGGAGACGCCCTCCAGCTTTGTGTTCAACGGCTTCCTGGACTTCATCCTACGCGAGGAGGACCCCCGCGCCCAGATGCTGCGCCGGATGTTTGTCTTCAAGCTCATTCCCATGCTCAACCCGGACGGCGTGGCGCGAGGCCACTACCGGTGAGCGTGGCCGCGGCTGCCAGCGGCGTCGCCAGGGGCCGTGCGGGCTCCTCTCCCCGCGGCTCGGTGGAGAGCCAACGGGGCGCAGCCCCGGGGCCGTGTCCCGCGCCCGACGTTCCCTCTGTTCCCGCAGAACCGACTCCCGCGGGGTGAACCTGAACCGCCAGTACCTTAACCCCGATGCCGAGCTGCACCCTGCCGTGTACGGGGCCAAAGCCGTGCTCCTCTACCACCACGTGCACAGCCGCGTCCTGCCGGGCTCCCCCGACTGGAGGACGTTCGTCTCGCCGCTCAGCACCAGCTTGCTCAGCACCAAATCTTCCAACCATTCCGTCCGCGGCGGCGCCCCGTCCCCCGAGGCAGCGCTGTCGGAGCTGGAGAAGGCCAACAACCTCCGCAACTCGCCCAGCGCCTGGAGCGCCGGCACGCGCCGCAGCCCGCCTCGGGAGCCCCCGCCCGGCGCGCCGGGGCTGATCCTCCCCGGCGGCTGCTCCGCCGAGCTCCCCGAGGAGGGAGCCAAGAGGCCGCCGCCTGTCCCCGAAGCCATCCTGCCCCAGCACAGCGGGCTGGCCTACTACGTGGACCTCCACGGGCACGCCTCCAAGCGCGGCTGCTTCATGTACGGCAACAGCTTCAGCGACGAGAACGATCAGGTGAGGGCGGGACCCGCGGCCCCCTCGCCTTCCTCCTCCCCTGGCCGCCCTCCCTGCCTCCGGGGGGTCGCTCCCCGCCGCCGGCCTGGCGCGGGGAGGACGGAGCCGCCCCTCTGCCCGTAAGGGGTGAGCGGCCCGGGGCTCCCCCGGCATCCCCTCCTGTCCTCTGCGCCGCAGGTAGAGAACATGCTGTTCCCCAAACTCATCTCCTTGAACTCGCCTCACTTCGACTTCACGGGCTGCAACTTCTCCGAGAAGAACATGTACGCCAAGGACAAGCGGGACGGGCAGTCCAAGGAGGGCTCGGGGCGAGTGGCCGTCTACAAAGCCTTGGGCATCATCCACAGGTAGGCAAAGCTGCGCCGCGCGCTCGGCGACATCCATGCCGGGAGGAGCCGGCCCCACCGGGGGTCGGGCAGGGCTGACGCCGCTTGTGCCCTGCCGGCTGCCGAGAGGAGCCTGAGCTCAGCGCCACGCGGGAGGATGCCGGGGGTGCCCTGCGAGGCGCTGCCACCCTCCCGACCCGCGGCTTTGTCCCGCCCGCAGCCTCTCTCCTTTTTCTCCCGCCCCTCCCTTCCTTCGTGTCCCTCCCGGAGCCGTTGTGGCGTCGCGGCCTGGCTCGGCGCTGCTCGTTTGCCTCTTTCCGGAGTCGCCTTTCCAGCTGTGTGTGTGCAGCCGTCATCGAAACGGGTTTGGCTGTAAAGGGCTCACCTTCCCCAGCTCTCGCACGCAAGAGCGCTGTGGTATGCGAGCCGAGGACATTCTTCCCATCTGTGGCGGCCAAGTGCCTCTTTTCGGCCTCGACGTGGTATTTTTGGACTGTTTGTGTTGCGGTTGCTGGGAGCACGGAGATGGCCGGAGCGGACCGAGCCCGTCGTGCCCCTGTCCCCGGCAGGCACCGTGGCAGACGCCGAGGGACGACCCCGCAGGGGCGGCCCCTCGGCAGGTTCCCCGTTCCCAGGAATCTGGGGGTCGAGGAGCTGTGGAAGCAGCTCCGGGCCTCTGGCGGCCCTGGACCTCCCCCGGGAGCTGTCCTCGAGCAGCTGCTTTCTGAGGGCAGCTTCAGCGCTGCCTTGGGCTGCGCTGGGCCAGCAGGGGCCGCGGTTCGGCTCTCGTCCCTCCTCCCTCCCCCTCTCCTCCGCTCTCTGTCGCTGTGTCTGACCCCGCAGCCGCACAGCTGCTGGAGCAGCCAGGGCAGCCCGCTGACCCAGCCGGAACCAACCCTTTGGCAGAAACGGCGCCGATGCTGAGCATCGCCGTGGGCTGGGGCCACCGGCCTGCTGCAGAGGCCCTGAGGCGCGGCGGGCGTGCGGCGGTGGGGGAGCAGGGAAGAGGGGCGGCGAGGTGGCGGCTGTTCTGCTGCAGCAGCGAGCCAAACGGTCCGAGTGCTCGGGCAGGGCCGGGGATGCTGCTGACAGCCCCCAGCAGCTCCGAGCTCCCAGAAGCAGGAGGGCTCCCCCGCCATCCCCCGGGGCGAGGTGCCGGCTGTCCCGGCCCTTTTGTAGGCAGCTCCGACGTTTGCCTTTCTCCGCCCGCCAGGGATCCCCCGGCCCCTTCCAGCTGTGACCCGCGAGGGGGTGAAGAGGATGCGGCACCCGTGTCTGCAGCACCTCAGGACCTCACGGATCGGGGGTTCTGAGGGGATCCCCGCTGGATCCTGCTCCCCTTGGGGTGCTTTTCCGCCCTGCACACATCTCCGGGCAGATTCCCCTCGCCCCACAGCTCGTTCGTGGGCTCCCCGCGGGCCCAGCAGCTCTCGGCTGTCTGAGTGTGGGGACGGAGCCTCCCTCCCCGCCGCAGTGACCTGGTTCCTCACGGTGTCCCCCCGGGAGGCCCGTCCTCCGCATGGCCGTGCCCGGCCGTACCCCCAAAACCTGGAGGAGCCCACGACGTGCTGGGACAGCGCCGTGGGCAGTGGGCGTCCTGGTTTCTTTTTTCTCATCGCCTCTGAGCACAGCGGGTGCATCTCTTGCACCCCTAGCACCAGGCAGAGTGACGCAGGGCCTGGCAGGCATTCGTTAGCAGTCCTAAAGCCGTTATCGTGGTTTGCACCCTGCAAATGCTGAGAGGGGAGAGAAGTCAAAGCTTCGGCTGAAGAACACGAGACAGCAAACGGGAAGCTGTGGGGGAAGGGGACCCCAGTCCCTGCGTGTTTTGTGAGCGGACCCCGCGGAGCAGGGCAGGAGGAAGTGCCGCAGGGGCGTTTGCTGAAGCGCAGGACTGGTTTGCCTCGCTCTCTGTTTCAAACCAAGGAGCGTCCTGCTGCACAAAGCGAGACCCTCCTGCGGCCGGCCTGTGCCCTACGAAGGCAGGGCGAGGGCGGCAGCGCGGTCACCGCTCGAAGCACGGTAAATGAAGCCCCAGGTCGGGCCGGGTGCCCCGCCGGGGATGTCTCCGGACAGATGTCTCCGCACGTGGCCTGTCACAGCCCGAAGCTGTTCACCCCGCTCGCCCCGTGGCATCATCACTGCAGCCAAGGCTGCCCCAGGCTGCTCGTCCCCAGCCGGTTCCTTGCTGTAGGCACCAGGTCCAGCAGCTGCGCTCGAGGTGCCGTGCCAGCTCGGAAGGCACGGCCACGCGTTGTGCTGCCGCGCTGGGTGCCTGCGTGTGCCCTGCCCCTGCCCGGCCAGGGTTGGTGCCGTCAGCCGCCCCGGCAAATCCGCCCATGTGGGGATGTGACCGCCGGGAGAGGAGCCCGCACGGGCTGTGCCCGCCCGGCCCGGGTCGGGATGTGTGCGCTGAGGGTCGGGCAGTTTGGGTTATCAGGCAGGGCTGACACCGCTGCGGCGTCACGGCTCCGTCTGCCGAGCTGTGTGCAGGCAGCCGGCTGGCCCTGGGCAAGCTGCAGGCCTGCGGGGTGCCCTGAGGGTCCCGGAGATCGTCGCGGTGCCTCGAACACCCGGAGCCCGACTGGGGCGAGCCTTCTGCCAGCAGCAGCCCGTGGCAGGCCTCCCGTCCCGCAGGCTGCTCAACGCTGTCCCGCCGCCCTTCCCGCGGGGTTCCGGCTTTGCAGTTCTGGGTTTTCTCCGCGAGGATTCCCTCTTTGGAGGCTTTCACTCCCACCCCTCTTTGCCACCAGCCTCGTGCCCTCAGCACCTTGCTCTCCACAGGCGCAGGCCCTCGGGTCACCCGTGGCTCGGCCCGGGGCCAGGCGATGGCCTCAGCTCTCCTCCTGCGCCCCTCAGCCTCCCGCCGCCCGCTCAAGGCCCGCCCAGCGCAGGGCCCGGCTCCGTGCTGCCCGCCGACCCCGCTGTACGTCCTCGGTGCGAGGGCAGCGGCTGCACACCCGGGACACCCGAAGAGAATCTCCCGGTGGTCGCTTGACCCCCTGGGCTGTCGCTGGTGGCTGCGGCGTCGGGAAGCAGCCGGCGCCTTCACTCCCTGTGCTCTCTGTGCTCAGAGGTCGCTGCCCGCCCCAGCCAGGGCCCGTGCCCGGCCAGGGCTGCTGGGGGGCAGCGGCTGCGCCCGGGAGGCGTGGGCTGAGGCGGCTTCCCTCTGCTCCGCAGCTACACGCTGGAGTGCAACTACAACACGGGGCGCTCGGTGAACAGCATCCCGCTGGCCTGCCACGACAACGGGCGCGCCAGCCCCCCGCCGCCCCCCGCCTTCCCCTCCAAGTACACGGTGGAGCTCTTTGAGCAGGTAACGGCCAGCCCCGCGCCGCGTGGTCCTGCCCCCCAGGTCCCCGTCCCCTCCTCTTCGTGCTTTCCTACCTCCGTGGGGAGGGCGCCGACCTCGCAGCCTGCATGCTGAGCCCCGACCGAGGCTCCCCGCCCGGAGCAGCGGTGGGCAGCAGGTCCCCGTGGCCGTGGGCCTTGCCCCACGCGTACACCGAGGACCGGAGCCCCTGCGGGAACGCTGGGCCTGCTGGGGTCTGACGCGAGCTCTGGGGCTGGCTTCTCCGGCTGCTTCTCACGGGCTGCCTCTCGCCCCGGCAGGTCGGCAGAGCCGTGGCCGTGGCGGCGCTGGACATGGCGGAGTGCAACCCGTGGCCCCGCATCGTCCTGTCGGAGCACAGCTGCCTCAGCAACCTGCGGGCCTGGATGCTGAAGCACGTGCGGGGCACCCGGGGCGCCGCCGGCTGCGCGCGGAGGAGAGGCGCCCGCAGCCCTCCCAGGAGCACCACGTAAGGGCCCGGCAGCGCCGGGGGCCGCGGGACAGAGCCGGGCAGGGTGGCTGAGCGTGCACGGAGTCACCCTGCCGCTCGTCGGCTTCCCCGCTTGGCAGGGCTGGCGCTCGCCCCCTTGAATTGTGCGACCCGCAGAGGGGTCGGTGCCCCTGCTGGGAGGGGGGCCACGCCAGGGGGTGAGCCGTGGGGTGAGCTCTGGATCTGTCTGGGGTTCAGCAGCCCGGTAACCTGGGCAGCGATCCCCTGCCCGCAGAGGGCCGGCACCTCGTCTGCTTCTCCTCTGCCCTGTCCCCAGCCTGGCCGGGCAGCGGTGCGGGGGGACTTGGGATGGGGGTGAGGGACTTGGGCTGCTGCCCCGAGGCTGCATCGTGCGTGCGGCGCTGGGGGACGGGGGCTCCGTGGCTGCCCTCGGCACCCCCACGTGGGGCACCCAAGGCAGCGGCAGCGGCCCCCGCTCGGTGCCTGTGCCGTCGGTGGCGGGGGCTGAGGCTGCCGCTTCTCCCCTCGCAGAGGGCTCCCGACCTCGGCCTCGGACAACGCGCTGTCCCGCGCGCGCAGCTTCAGCAACGGCACCGGCGGCAGCGGGGGCAGCCAGCAGGCCTCGCCGCAGATCGGAGCCTCGCCCAGCTTCTCCTTCGGCTGCAGCCGGCCCCGCGCCCCAGCCGCGGACGGCCAGAGCCCGCAGACGGGCGGCGCGAGAGCCCCGGCGCCGGTCAGAGGTAAGCTGGGCTGGGGGCCTCTCGCGCACGTGCTGCGCTGCCTGTCGAGCTGCTGTGCGAAGCCGCGGCCCTGAGGAGAGCTCGGTGCCGGCGTAACCGTTCGCTTTGACGTAACAAAAGCGGTTTTGAGTGGAAGAAGCGCGTGTGACCGGCCGCCCCGTCCCCTCGGAAGGGCCCTGGACGCAGGGCGCAGCTCCGCGCGCCGGCCCCAGCGGAGCGGCCGCACCTGGGGCGGGACACACGCGGCGCAGCGAGACCCCTGACGTCAGCTGCGGGGCCCGGCCGAGCTCCTGCCCGCTCTGCAGCCCCCGCGTCTGTCGTGGCGGGCCGGAGGGACTGCGCTCGCCGCGGGCTGCCCGGTGCAACATCCCCCTCGGTGCCGGCGGCCCCGGGCTGACCGGATCGCTGTGTGGGCAAAGCCTGCAGCCTCCGCCACCCAAATTGCTCCCGAGGCCCGCGGGTGACACCGAAGTGCCTTTTTCCTTCCCAGGCGCCTGCCGAGGCGCGGCCGGTTGTGGCGCGTGGCTCTGTCACGGCACGACTCCTGCGGGCACCGCGGGGCCGGGCTGCGGTGGCTCGCTGGGGCCGGCTGGCGGCACCGAGCCCCCCGCACGGCTCGGAGGCGCAGCCCCGCATCGGCCGCACCGCGCTCTGGGGTGGCAAATCGGCGTGATCGCAGCGCCTCTCGCCGTGGGCAGGGTGCCGGGTGGCGTCAGGGGAAGCTGCGGTGCCCCGAGCCGCCGGCCGAGGCAGCGGCGGGTGGCAAATGGGGGCTTGGCGGCGAGGCTCCGTGCTCCCGAACGCCCCGGTGTGAGCGGGCGGCCTTGGGGCAGGGGGCGGCCGGTGTGACTGGGGCGTGTGCGTGGCTGCGTGCTCTGGAGGCGCCGCTCCGACCGTCGGCTCCTTGCGCTCCGCGGCTTCGTCCTGGGTGTGCTTCCCGGCGCTCTGTAGCGGCCGTTTCTCCCCTGCTGCGAGAACGTGGCGGGGAGGAAATAAAAGGTTCATGTTCCCCCGGGCACATTGTGGCGTCTGTTCCTTCAGGGCACGCTCTGTCCACCCGGACCTTCGAGGGAAGCCGGGCTGTGAATGCCGGCACAAGGGCAGGGGAAGCTGGCGGGGCCCCGGCGGCAGCTCGAGCTGCGTCCCGTGGTGCCCTGAACGCGGTGCTGCCGGCGGTTGTGCCGGCACGGCCTTGGTGTTTGTGCGGGTTTTCCGGGCAGCTCGACCTGGTGACGTGCGGCCGTGCCGTGCCAGCCCCTCGCCGCCTGCACTCCTCACCGCCGCCCTGCCCCTGTCCCCTCCTGCCCCTTCCTGCTGCTGCTGTGCGGAAGGGGACGGAGGCTGGCACCCTGCGCGGGATGCGGGGTCAGCACACGGGACACGGAGGACGTCCTGCCCCGACCGGCCCCGGGCTCGTCCCTTCCCCAGCTGCTTCCTCCAAGCTCTCTCCCGAGCGCTGTCGCTGCCCGCCCGGCCCCCACGCAGGAGGGGTTTCCGTGCTGCCAGAAGGCTCCCTCAGCTCTGTGGGCCCCGCGGCTCCCTGCAGGCTCCTGCCTGCTGCGGGGTCTGCTCGTGCGCACCAGGCAGGCCCCGTTTCCTCTGCCCAGGTTCCCGGCCGGGGAGTCCGAGGCCGGCCCAGCCCTTATCTCCCGGGGCTGCGCCTGCAGCTGCTTCCTGCAGCCCTCGGCTCTCCTGCTATCTCGCGGGCGGCGTGCTCGTGCTCGTGCTCCCCGTGCTCACCCACTGCTCCTGCCAGCCACGTGCCCGTCGCGCTGGGTTGGGTGTTTTTGCACGCACGGGATCAGCCCGTGCCTGGCACGCTGCCCACCGTGCCTGCCCTCGCCCTGCTCCCATCGGTGCGTTCAGCCGCTTGCCTCGCAACTGTCAGGCCCTCGGGGCCAGGAGGGGGAACGAGGCAAGCGTGGCAGCTCGCGGGCACCGTGTCCGGAGCGGGCTCCCCACGCCGCCGCCCGGGGCTCCGCCGCACGCTGCCAGCCGCGGCCACGCGCTCGCTCTCATTACCAGCCCTCCTCCATCAAGGCCGCTGACATCTCGCGCGGGCCAAGGGCTTTGTCTGCGGCCGCAGCCCTGTCCTCGCGGCTCCAGGGCCGCGTCTGCGCCGCTTTCTTCTCTCTCCAGCGTCCTGTTTCCCATTAGCGGCGCGTCCCCACGCTGTGCCGGGTGCCGCCCGGCGCCTTCCCCCCCCCGGCACTCCAGCAGCCGCTCCGGCAGCTCCCGCCGCACGCCAGCCCCCGGCCCGCGGGTGTGCTCGGCAGGAGGGCGGCTCGCCGGCACGGCTCGGCTCCCAAAAAGCAGCCAGCGCGGCACGGAGCCAGCGGCTCGGCAGCGGCTGTGCGACGGGTCGGTGCTGCCAGGGGCTGCCGCCCGGCTCCGCACCGCACTGAGCCCGGCACAACCCTGGCAGGATGGGGACGGTGCCCGGCAGCACGCACCGCCAAGGCACGCGGAGGAAGGTGCCGTCACCTCCGGCAGCAGAGGCCGAGCGGGACTCGGGGCTGGCGGGGAGCGGACCAGGACCGTGTGTCCCCACTGCGCTGGGGGCTGCTGAGGAGCGGGGCCGGGGCTGGTCCCGTTCCCTGCCCCTCCCGAGGGCCGTTCGTGCGTCCCCAGAGGCCACAGCAGCACGCCCCAGCCACCACGCGGCGTGCGGGCACAGACTTTGTCCCTGCGTGCCAGCTCCTGTGTCCCGCGCAGCATCCAGGCACAGGGGCCGATCCCGCCCCGGGGACTCTGGGACGTGGCACCGGGGCTCCTGGTGCAGCAGAGGGGGTCCTGGACGTGGTGCTGAGCGCTGCGGGTGCCAGCCCCTCATGGAGCCGTCTCCTTTCTCACGCAGGGTCCTTGCCGGTGGGTGCCGAGGAAGGGACGGTGACGGGCACCAGCCACAGAGCGTGGGAAGCGCAGCACGGCGGTGGGGAGCCGATGGCCACGCACAGCACCGCGCTGCTGCAGGTACTGCTGCGCGCCGGCACGGGTGAGGGCCGGGCCCGGGCAGCACCAGGGACCGAGGGGATGCGTGGCTGGGGAACGGCACAACCAGGAGGTCCCCCCGCGCACCCCAACACCCACCTCTCCTCTCCCGTCCCCGCGCAGGAGCTCCCGAAGCTGAACGCCAGGAGAGCCCCGGAGCAGCCCGGGTAGGTGCTGGCACTGCTACGGTGCCGCCGAGCCCACAGGAGCCCTGGCTGCAGCCCCGGGGACAGGGCCGGTGCCGCCGGGGGCCCGGTGGTGCCCGCGTACCCTCAGGAGCCCGGTGCGGTTCTCCGCAGCCCGGGACCCCTCCCCGCCCGCCCCAGCAGGATCCCGGTGCGGAGGAAAGGGGCGGCAACAGCCCAGAGCCTGCCCGCGCTCTGCCCTGGGAGCACCGCAGCCCTCCCAGCCCCGAGGCACGGCCACGGCGGGCCCTGCGCCCCACAGAGTCCCGCAGGTAGGGCCCGTAGCCCTGGAGCAGGCGGGGCCCTCGCCCGCCCGGCCCCGGCCCCTCACCCCGCTCTGTGTCCCCGCAGGGCCCTGCCAGGCGGCCCCGGCCCCCATCGCGGGGTCGCGGAGCGTGGAGCAGCTGCTGGGCGAGGGTCTGCGCCCCCAGGTACGGCCCCGGGCGCGGCGGGGGGCTGCCGCGCAGGCGGGGGGCTCGTCCCCCAGCCCCCCCCCACCCGCTCTCCTGCCTTGTAGCGCCCGCCCAGCCCCGTCTCCGGCTGCCCCTCGCTCCGCTCCTGCCGGCAGCTCCTCTCCTTCTGCGCCGAGGCCTGACCGCGGCCGCCGGCCCCGCGCCCGCCACGGCCGCGCGCCCAGCCCGGGACCGCCGGCGTGGCGGAGCCGCAGCAGCCGCCGGCGCGCTCGGCGCCGTGCCCGCCGCTGGGAGCCGCCCCGCTCGCCCGCGGGAGGTATTTTTACATAACACGGTTTTGTCTTGTATCGTGTTTCTGTCAACGCCCGTCGGGACCAAGCACGCTGCGCGGTGCCACGCGGCACGGGGGCGCCTCCACGGCCGGCATGGCGCGGGTCGGTCAGGTCACATCAGCTGGGGCCTGCGGGAAGAGAGTCAGTGGGGACGGGGA
>CM021767.1:118456461-118468860 GCA_011076525.1 Nettapus auritus
GATGGGATGGGATGGGATGGGATGGGATGGGATGGGATGGGATGAGGTGGGGATGGGATGGGATGAGATGGGTTGGGATGGGATGGGATGAGATGAGATGGGATGGGATGGGATGAGATGGGATGAGATGTGATGGGGATCAGACGGGTTGAAGATGGGCCCGGTGACGGTGACAAGGCCAGGGCTGTGCAGTGGCTCTGTGGCCAGGGGTGATGAGAGGGGACGGCACCTCGAGGCTCAGGGCTGGCCACGGGGCCGGGCGTACCACGGAGGGGCAGGGGGCAGGGGCCCCACTCACGTTCGCAGGGAGTCCAGGACCTTGGCCCGCCGCTGCTTGGCGCTGCGGGTGGCGATGGCGCGGTACCGCTGCCGGTCGATGGCCCAGAGGCGCACAGGGCTGAGCGCTGGGGCACAACGGGTGTCAGGGGGGGCTGGGGGCAGGGGGAGGGCAGAGCGGGGGCTCGGCCCTTACCCTGCACGGTGGCGGTGCGCTTGCAGTGGTACAGGATGGCCAGCTCCCCGAAGACATCGCCCGGCCCCAGCGTGCGGAGCTGCCGGCCCCGCTGCATCACGCTCAGCTGCCCCTCTGCAGGGAGGTGGCACGGAGCAGACCTCACACGTGCATGAACACACACATGTGGGCACGTGCACGCAGGCAGCCTCGCACATGCACCCTACACACGTGTGTGTCACGGCCCCAGCGGTGGGTGCCCGCGCAGCTGGTGTGCAGGGGCACGTGAGGCCACTCAGGGGCAGCGCAGCCCCACGCGTGCATGCACAGGGCACTGGTGCCCACGGCAGGCGCAGCACACCCGGATGCGTGCCCCCACGCGTGCACGCCCCCGCAGGCACCTGCACACCCCAGTCCACGCCCGTGCCCGCTCCCACCTGCCACGATGTACATGGCGGTGCCCTCGTCGCCCTCGGCCAGCACCGTGTCCCCGGGGCCGTGCCGAACGGGGACGAAGCTCTGGGCCAGCGCCTCGGGGCAGCCCTCGCCCAGGCGCCGCAGGAAGTCGCTGCGCCCCATGGCCTCCGCGATCAGGCTGAGGTCCCTGGGGACAGGGGGACGCGGGGACAGCGGTGGGGCAGCCCTGGCCCTCGTGCGGCCCCTCCGCCCCTCCTCAGGTACCTCTGTGACGGGGGGCTACCGGGCAGCTGGAGCAGGGCGTCGCTGGCCAGGGGCTCGGGGACGATGGCGGTGCCCCGACGGTGCGGCCGGCCCGGGGGTGGCTCCGTGTCCTGCAGCGCCCTGGCATCGCCCGAGCCCCTCGCCACGCGCTGCAGGAAGTCGCGCTCCTCCCGCAGCCGCAGCTCCCGCAGCTGCCGCTCCATCCCGCACCGCCGCCGTGCCTGGGGGGGGGGACACAGCATTGGGAGGGGGCTGCCCGGTGCCACCCGGTGTGGCCGCTGCACCGGCACCACGGGGAGAAGGGATAGGTTCCCGCAGCACGGGGCAGACCCGCACACCTGGGCACATCTGGGTGTGATGTGGCTGGGGACGCCTGGCACCACCGGTGACCATGGCACCCCCCACCATGCCCAGACCCCCACACGCAGCCCATGCACCCAGCCAGGCCCCGCAGCCGCACGGTGCTGCGCCCGGCACGCCCTGCCCGAGCAAAGGTTGCACTGCCGGGACGGGGCCGGGACAGGGCTCAGCACCCCCTCCAATCCTCCCCCACCAGGCCGCTGCCCCCACACGCACACTCGGCCCCGGGACTTGGCCACGGACCGAGGCTGGCCCCGTGCCCTGCCACGCGCACGGCCCCTACCTGTGCCACGCACCCTCCTACGCCCGCCCCTACCCGCGGGGCCGCTGCACCCAGCGCCGTCACACATTAACCTGCCCACGGCGCTCCCCCGAGGCACGTGCCGAGCTGCGCCCAACACGCAGCACCCGGCCCGCACCCGGCCTGCATCCACCAGGCA
Organism: Nettapus auritus; assembly: GCA_011076525.1. Classification (NCBI taxonomy): domain Eukaryota; kingdom Metazoa; phylum Chordata; class Aves; order Anseriformes; family Anatidae; genus Nettapus; species Nettapus auritus. The sequence continues at coordinate 118,458,394 of CM021767.1, forward strand.
CCCGCCAGGCACCTGGCCTGCAACTACCTGCACCCGGCCTGCACCCAACGTGCACCCACGATGCAACCCACGATGCACCTGATGCACCTGATGTGCACCCAACGTGCACCCAGCCTGCACCCGCCGTGCCCCCAGCTTGCACCCACCCCGCACCACCCCACACCCCCCCGCCCGCCGCGGGGCCGCGCAGGGGCCGGTGTCAGTTGTGCACGCGGGCGGTGCCCGTGCAAGGTGTGCGCGTGCACGAGGTGTGCCCGCCGGGCACGGGAGCGGCGCGTGCCCGCGCGGGGGGGGGGGGGGAAGGGGGAAGCTTCCCGCGCGCTCCCGGCTCGCGCGCACGGGCACCCTCGGGGGCGTGGTCCAAGGGGCTTGGTCAGAGCGGCCCCGCCCTCATAGCGACCACGCCCCTCTCGGGATTGGGCGGGGTCGCGGGCCCTGATTGGCGGGGCGGGGCGGGGGGCGGGGCGCTGCCGGTGCGGTCCCGGAGCGGGGCAGAGCGCGCACAGCCCGGCGGCGCCCAGCATGGCGGCGGCGCTGCGGGACCCCGCGCCCGGGGCCGAGAAGCGGATCCTGTGCGTGGGGCTCGTGTGCCTGGACATCATCAGCGTGGTGGAGGCCTACCCTGCCGAGGACACCGACACCAGGTACCGCGGGGACCCGCCGGCTGCGCCGAGCCGAGCCGTGCCGAGCCGAGCCGTGCCGAGCCGAGCCGTGCCGAGCCGAGCCGTGCCGAGCCGAGCCGTGCCGTGCCGTTGCAGGTGCCTGTCGCAGCGGTGGCAGCGGGGCGGGAACGCCTCCAACTCGTGCACGGTGCTGGCGCTGCTGGGCGCCCCCTGCGCCTTCATGGGCTCGCTGGCCCCCGGGCACGCTGCCGAGTAAGTGGGCACGGGGACGGGGACGGGGTCGGGGGGGGGTCCCGGGGCCGCCGTGACGCTGCAGCGGCCCCCGTGTCTCGCCCCGGCAGCTTCGTCCTGGCAGACCTGAGGCGCCGCGGCGTGGATGTGCGCCACGCGGTGCTGCAGCCCGGCGGCCGCATGCCCACCTCCGTCGTCATCGCCAGCGCCAGCCGGGGCACCCGCACCATCCTGCACGCCGGCGGGTGCGTGGCCGCCCTGACCCTGCTCTCTGTCCCCCAAGTTTCATCGTGGCGGACTTCCAGCGCCGGGGTGTGGACGTGACGCACGTGGCCTGGCAGCCCCGCGGGGACGTGCCATGCGCCTGCTGCGTTGTCAACGCCGCCAGCGGCTCCCGGACCATTGTGCTCTACGACACGTAAGGGTGTCGCGCCCCTACGGCCACTGGGGCAGCCTGACCGGGTGATTCCCCGTGATTCCGCACACGCAATCGCTGCCAATCGTCCCTGGGCACCGCAGCCCCCAATCACCCCCCCGCCGCCGCCGTGATTGGCGGCCGCATCGCGCCTCGCCGCGTCCCTCACCACAGGATGGCGGCACGGCCCCGCCGCAGGCGAAGGGTGGCAGCTCCGTGCCGCCCTCCGTGTCGCCGCGGGGCACGGCGGCGCCGTTAATCATTCACCCGCCCGCCCCGCGGCAGGGGGACCTCTGCCCGGGGCAGAGTCGAGGCGCGGGGCTGCCCTTCGTCCACGGGGGGCCTGCCGCGCCTGGCCCCCCCTGACGGCCGGCCCCGCAGGAACCTGCCCGACGTGACCGCCCGCGACTTCGAGCGCGTCGACCTGGGTCGGTACCGCTGGATCCACTGGGAGGTGCGGCGGGGCGGGGCCCTGGGGGCGGGGCCAATCACGGGGGCGGGGCCGTGTCAAAGAGGGCGTGGTCAGGCCAAGGGGGTGGGGCGGGCAGTAACGTGGGCGGTGCCGCCCGCAGGCCCGCAACGCGTCGGAGCAGCTGCGCATGATCCAGCGCGTGGAGGAGCACAACCGGGCCGTGCCGCCGGCGCAGCGCATCCGCACCTCGGTGGAGGTGGAGAAGCCGCGGGAGGAGCTGCTCCCCCTGCTGGCGCACGGCGACGTGGTACGGCCCGACGCGCCACGCCCCCCGCGAGGCGCGATTGGTCCGCTGGGGAGGGGGGCGGGGCTAAGGGAGGGGGTGGAGCCGTAGATCAGGGTGTGGGTCGGGGTGTGATCAGTATAGGGGGCGTGGTGCTGAGCTGGGGGGCGGGGCCAGGGGCGGGATCGTCGAGCTGGGTGGAGCGTGGGGAAGGGGGCGTGGCTCGGGGCTGCCCCGCGGGGGTCTGGGGGCACCGCCGGGACACGGAGGGGCCGTGCCGGGGGGGGGCCGTGCCCGAGGGCCGGGCGCTGACCCCCCCGCAGGTGTTCATCAGCAAGGACCTGGCCAAGCACTTCGGGTACCGCTCGGCGCCAGAAGCGCTGCGGGGGCTGCGCAGCCGCGTGCAGCCAGGGTAAGGGGGCCGGGCTGGGGGGGCACGGGTGGGGGTGGGAGGGGGCAGGCTGCGGGGGGGGACGGGAGGGGCAGGGGGCACGGGCCGGCAGTGGGACAGGGGGACGGCAGGGGGTGTGGGGCGGGGGCCGGGTCTGGTCAGGCCGGGGGTCCCACCCGGTGCCCCCTCCCCGCAGGGCCACGCTGATCTGCGCCTGGGCCGAGGAGGGGGCCGACGCCATGGGGCCCGGCGGGGAGCTGGTGCACGCGGACGCCTGCCCCCCAGAGACCCTGGTGGACACGCTGGGGGCTGGGGACACCTTCAATGCTGCCGTCATCTTCGCGCTCTCGGGAGGTGGGCACGGCCCCGCAGAGCTGGGGGACCGCATCCCCCTGCACCCCCTGATATCCCCCCACACCCCCCAATATCCCCATCCCCTCACATCCCCCCGTCCCCAGGGCAGAGCCTGCAGGACGCGCTCAACTTCGGCTGCCGCATCGCGGGCAAGAAGTGTGGGATCCAGGGCTACGACGGCATCGTCTGAGCCGCGCGTGCGGCTGCCGCTGCCCCCCACCCCGCAGCCTGGCCCCCCTCGCCCTGCTCCCAATAAAGTTCCTGGGTGCCCCACCGCTGTCTCCAGTGCCAAGCCCTGGGGAGCCCCACGCCCCCACCCCACCAGCGCCGCCGCAGGGACCACAGTGTGGGGGGCAGCTCCTGTATTCCTTGTCCCACCACGTTACAGGGGAAAACACGCGTGTCCTGGCCCCCTGGGCCCTGCTGCAGCTGGCCCTGCCCTAGGCGTGTGGGGGACCCCAAGCCCCTCTGCCCCAAGCAGGCATCCAAACCATTGCCCAGCTGGGGCACCGCGCTCCACAGTCTGCGGGCAGCATCGTTGGGGCCAGCATGGGGCAGGTCACAGCCCTGCCCGGAGCCCCCTACCACCTACATCTCTCCAGGGTCCTCCCAGGCAGGGGCTACCTCTGCCCTGGGGACTTCATCCTTGGGGGCTTCATTCTCGGGGGCTGCCTCCACCTCCATCATTTCACCCTGGGGTGCTGCCTCCACCTCCATCACTTCACCCTGGGGAGCTGCAGCCTCGGGGTCTCCCTGCCCCTCTGGGTGGGCAGCGTTGTCTGGCAGCCCCTGCCCCTCCGCTGGGCCAGGCTCTGGGCTCCTTGCCCCCACATCCACTCCAGGCATCCCTTCACCCACCGTGGGTGTCTCCACTCTTACCCCGGGCCCCTCCATGTGTCCCCCCACCATCCCCTCCTGGCCAACCTCCGCTCCCACCAGCGGCTCCCCTGGGGGTCCCCGTTCCCAGCCGGGCAGCAGCAGCTCGGGGGGGTCCAGCAGCCCGTCCCTGCTGTGGTCCTGCCTCTCCAGAGCACGGTCCACCAGCACAGCCACCTGTGGGATGGGGACGGGTTAAGAGCCTGGCCCGCTCCCCCAGCTCCCCACGGGGTGCAAGGCCCCCCTGGACCTACCGCCTCAGGGCTGGGCTGCGCCGTGCCCCCCTGTGCCAGCACCGCTCCCAGCAGCTGCAGCAGCTCCAGCCCGTCCAGGCGCCCGCTCCGATCATGGTCATGCAGTGCAAAGAGGTACAGCAGGGCTGTGGGGTGCAGAGCGCCATGGGGCTGGGCTCATGTTGTCCCAGCCCCCTGAGGCACCCCAGCCCCACGAATGCTGCTTGTTCTTACCCTGCTCCCGTGTCATGTCCTCTGCGTCCCGCTCCGGCTGCCCCAGGCTCCTCACCGCGCTCCGCAGCAGCCTGGGGGCATCGGGGCTGGGGGTGCGGGCACTGCCCCTGCCCAGCAGCCTCCCCAGGACTCCCCTGCCCCACGGTCAGCCAGGCAGTACCTGTGCCTTGCAGCCCCCCAGCTGGGTGTCCCCCCGTGCCACCCCGGGCAGCAGCTCCCCCCCAGGCACTCACTGCAGCGCGGGAGGCTCCGGGCTCAGCGGATCAGGACCAGGATCAGGCCTTGTGGCTGGGGGAGCCTCTGACCTGGGGGAGAAATGAGGGGGGGCGTTCATCGCTAGGTCCCCCGTGCTGGGTGGGGGCAGCACCCCCCTTCTGCCCCAGCCAGGCCCCCAGCAGCGCCCCGTGCACCCACACCGCGGCCCCTCCACACACGGCCACCACCACCCCTGCGCACCCCGCACCCCTGTGCCCCACACATCCCTCCCTGTACCCCCCACATCTCCCCCCGCCCCCAGGCTGCACTTCCGCGTCTCATCCACAGCCCCGGCACGGCTGTGCCTCCGTCACCCCGACCCCCCCAGCCCCCGTACCGGTGCCCCCCGTCCCTCGGGGCCGCCCCGGCGTGGAGCAGCAGCAACAGCAGCGGCAGGAGCGGGGCCGCCCGCGGGGTCCCCATCGCGCGCCCGGGGCACAGCGGCCGGGGGGCCACGGGGGGAGGCTGGCGGGGGCGGGCCCACGCGAGGCGATGCCACGCGGAGCGCGGCGGGTGCGGCAACGGCGCGTGGCACCCGCCGGGCCCCGGGACGAAGCGACACCGTGGCACCGGCACTGCCCGGCAGGCTGCGGGCACGGAGCTCACCCCCCCGCACACCCCGCACCCCCTGCTGTCCGCAGCCTGCCCCCCACGCCCGCACCCCGGCCCGCCCCCCCAGCCCCGGCCTGGCCTCCCGGGACCGCAGGAGGAGCCCGCCCCGCCCCGGGCCACGTCGCCGGCCCGGCCCCGCGCACCGGGTCCCTCCCGATCCGGCAGCGCGGGGGTTAACCGGTCCCCTGGCGCGTGCCCCGCACAAAGATGGGCGCCGGCGCTACACACGCCCGGCCCGGGGCGGGGCCTCGGCGGCTATGGGCGGGGCGCTAATGGAGGGCGTGGTCGGGCGATGGGCGTGGCGACTGGGCGGGGCGTTGGCGGTGGGCGGGGCCTCGGTTCCCACCGCCCGCGATGTCGGCGGAGGAGCCGCCCGGTGCCGCCGCGCTCCCCCCGCTGCTGCTGGCGGCCTCCGCCGCGGCGCTGCTGGGGCTCTGCTGGGCCGGGGCGCCGAAGGTGGGCGCGGGGCCGGGCGGGACGGGGGTGGCGGCGGCGGTGGCGGCGGCACCCCCCTGACCGACCCCGTCCCCGCAGCGCCCCGTGCTGGCCGGCGGCCCGCGGCTCGTCGCCTTCCTGCGGCGGCGCTGCCCTGCGGTGCGGGGCCCGTTCCGCCCCACGGCCTGGTGCCCCGAGGGCCGCCTGCAGACCGTGATCCGCGCCCTGCTGCAGTCCTGCCCGCCCGTCCGCTACCGCAGGTGAGCCCGTGGCGGGGCCGTACCGGGCCATATTGTGCCGGACCGGGCCGTGCCTGACGCCAGTGCCCCGCAGCGAGTCCATCCGCACGCCCGACGGCGGGCAGCTCGTCCTCGACTGGGCCGACGGCAGCACCCTGCCCGCCGCCTGCCCCACCGTGCTCCTTCTGCCGGGGCTGGCGGGCAGCAGCCAGGCCAGCTACGTGCTGCACATGGCGCACGGGGCCGCCCGCGCCGGGTACAGGTGAGTGCCGGGGGGGGGAGCAACCGCCTCGCTGCCCCGCTGCCCCCCTGACGGCCGCTCTCCCCCAGGGCTGTCGTGCTCAACAACCGGGGCTGCCGGGGCGAGGAGCTGCTGGTGAGCCTCTCCCCGAGCCCCCCACCCCGAGGCAGGGGCGCTGCGGGGCCAAAACCCGGCGGTGTCCCCCCTGCGCAGACCCCCCGGACCTTCTGCGCCAGCAACACGGAGGACCTGGAGACGGCCGTCGCGCACATCAGGGGCCGGTACCCGCACGCCCCGCTGCTGGCTGCCGGTGTCTCCCTGGGCGGGTACAGGATGGGGCGGTCACCCTGGGGTGATGGTGGCGGCCATGGCCCCCCTGACCCCGGTGCTGGTGCAGGATGCAGCTCCTGAACTACCTGGCACGGAGGGGCCGGGCGGCGGGGCTGGTGGCGGCCATGGCCGTGTCCCCCTGCTGGGACCCCCTGGAGACCACGGCATCGCTGGAGCAGCCGCTCAACGCCCTGCTCTTCAACCGCCGCCTGGCCGCCAGCCTCTGCCAGCTCATCCACAGGTGGGGGGACGGGGGCTACACCCCAGGACCCGGGGGCGCCAGCAGCACCAGCCGGCGCTGACCCAGGCTCATTGCAGGCACCGGGCGGCGATCGGGGACAAGGTGGACGTGGAGCACATCCTGCAGGTGGAGCCCAGCCCTGGGGCTCAAGTGCCACCTGGCCCCGGGATGGCTTGGGTTGGAAGGGACCTCAAAGCCCCGCAGTTCCAACCCCCTGCCATGGGCAGGATGCCACCCACTGGAGCTGGTTGCTCAGGGCCTCGTCCAGCCTGGTCCTGAACACCTCCAGGGATGGGGCAGCCACAGCTTCTCTGGGAGACCTGTGCCAGTGCCTCACCACCTTCTAAAGAATTTCCTCCTCACATCTCATCTAAATTTCCAGTCTTGTAGTTTAAACCCCTCCCCTCTTCTCCTATGACTATCTGCTGAAGCAAAAAGTTGCTCTCCACCTCGTCTATAAGCCACCTTTAAGCTCCAGTGAGGTCTCCCCGGAACCTTCTCTTCCTCGGGCTGAACAGCCCCAGCTCTCTCAGCCTTTCTTCGCAGGAGAGGTGCTCCAGCCCCGAGCTCATCGTTGTGGCCCTCCTCTGGACCTGTTCTAACAGCCCCACCTCCCGGTGCTGGGGGCCCCAGACCCAGAGCTCCAAGCGGGGCTCACGAGCGCAGGGCAGAGGGGGACAATCGCCTCCCTCGCCCTCTGCCCCCTCTGTTGGTGCAGCACAGGACGCGGCCGGCTTCTCGGCTGCGAGTGCCCTGCTGGCTCCCGTTGAGCTTCCTGTCCTCCAAAACCCCCGAGTCCTCCTGCGCAGGGCTGCTCTCAGAAAGCAGCCTGCACTGCTGCCTGGGGCTGAGTGCCCGATGTCCCCCGCTGCAGGCTCGCACCATCCGGGAGTTCGACGAGCGCTACACGGCTCCTGCCTTCGGCTACAGCACCTGCAGCGAGTACTACCGGGCCGCCAGCCCCGCGCGCCGGCTGCACCGCGTCCGCGTGCCCCTGCTCTGCCTCAACGCCTCCGACGACCCCTTCTCCCCCCTGCACGGTGAGCGGGGCCAGGGGCTGGAGCCGGCCCCGTTGGGGGGTGGCAGGGGCTGACCCCCCGCCTGCCGTCCCCTCGCAGCCATCCCGGTGGAGGCCGCCTGGCGCCTGCCCCACGTGGCACTGCTGGTGACGGCCCACGGCGGCCACATCGGCTTCCTGGAGGGGCTCTTCCCCCGGCATGGCACCTACGTGGACCGCGTCTTCGCCCAGTTCATCACTGCCGTCTTCGAGCACGGCGAGGAGCTCCAGCAGCTGGAGGGGGATGGGGACGGGGCTGTGGAGCAGGACGGTGCCCGACCCCCCCAATAAACCCACTGGTGCTGCAGCAGCATGGCCGTGAGCCAGGCAGGGTGAACAGAGCACAAGCACGGGGAGGGCTGAGCCGCCTGTGCCCCCCGACCCCCCGCTGCCCCAGCACAGACGGGGCCGGCGCTGCCTTCACGCTCCGGGTTTAATGGTGGCAGTGGGGCAGAGCGCTGGACCCAGCCCAGCCGGCGGCACGCTGCGCCCCGGGGCCGGCCCTGCACCGCGCTGCCCCCGAACGCTGCCCAGCGCCAGCGGAGCGGCTGGGTCCGGGCCCGGTCCCTCATCTGCTCCGCAGTCCGGGGGGTGCCGCGGGGGGACAGTCCTGGCCCCGGGGCCTAGAGGAAGCCGGGGAAGGCGATCTGCAGCAGCAGGATGGTGGCCACGATGAGCCCGGCGCAGAGCAGCAGCAGCAGCCAGACGGGGAGGGAGCCTGCGGAGGAGAGCAGGGGCCTGAGGATGCGTCCGGGGGTCCCGCTGCCTCCCGCCCGTGCAGGACGGGCTGCCGCGGCCCCGCTGCGGACGGAGGGGTGCAGGAGCTGTGCCACCTACGTCGGCCGGGCAGCAGGTGCAGCTTGCAGCGGCTGTCCACAGCCACGCTGAGCAGCGCGGCCTCGTTCCCTGCCAGCAGCTCCCGCCCGCGCTGGCTCTCGGGCACGAAGGCGACGTCGGTGACGACGATGGCGTGCGCCTCCTTCACGTAGTACAGCCTCTGCGGGGGCAGCGGGGACGGCGGTGCACTCACCTCGGCCCTAGGGCAGGGCGGCCCTCGCACCCCTCCCCGTACCCCCGCTCACCTGCAGCGAGAAGGCGATGTGGATGGCCACGGAGCCCGTGACGGTGCCCAGCCCCAGGAACGTGCCCGAGTCGCTGCGGAGGCAGGGGGACGGTGAGCGGGGCCGGCGCGGCATCGTGCCCGCAGCCAGCCCCTGTAGCCAGGTACCTGACGGAGAGGCAGGACACCACCTCGCTGCCGCAGGGCCGCGTGAGCAGCGGCAGGAAGCTCCTCCCGTCCCACTTGGTCAGGTAGCAGGGCGGCGGGCGGCGCTCCCGCTTGTGGGGCACCTGCACCGTGTAGAGCCGCAGCGCCCCGGCGTCGTCCTCCACCGCCCCGAACCTGCCGCAGCAGAGCACAGGCTGAGCCGGTGCCGGCACCGCTGCTCCTCGCAGCGGCAAGGGGAGCGTCGGGGCCATCCCTACGTTCAGCGTCACCACTGCTGTCCCAAGTGTCAGGACCGGAGCACTTTGATGGTCCAGGACCGTCCCCTCCCCAGCTCTGGACCTAGGCCCCTGCTGGCACGCGTCAGGGCGCTCACCGGCAAGCCTGGTAGCGGTACGCCTTGTCAGGGATGCCAGGCAGGTTCTCGTTCCAGCACAGCCCGGTCACCAGCTGGTCCCGCTGCCACACGCAGCACTGGAAGTCCCGTCCCGCCGTCACCACCTGCGCAGAGGGGGCGCGAGGAGCGCTCGAGCAGCGGGGCTGGGGCAGGCTGCTGCCGCCTCGCAGCCGCCACCCACCTTGTTGTCAGGGCCCAGCGCGATGTCCTCGATCTCCCCATCGTGCGCTTTGAACTCCAGCGTCTTCTTCATGCTGGGGAACTGTGAGAACGGAGCAGGTGTCAGAGCGACACCCACGGGTGAGGCCTTCCCTGCCCTTCCCAGCCCTGGCTCCCGCGCCCACCTCCCAGAGGCGGAGGAAGCCATCGGCGCCACCGGTGACGAGCAGGGAGCAGTCGGCGTTGAAGCGGACGGCCTTCTGCAGGGCGTCGGGGCTGAAATCCGTGCGGACGCTGTGCAGGCTCTCCACCGTCACCTCGCTCGTCTGGTTCTGCGTGTCGCCCTGCGCCGCCGGGCTGGGGCCCTTCCGCTTCCGCGGCCCCTTGTCCCCACCGGCTGCAGCGGGGAAGGCGGCACTGACCGAGACGGCCCCGCGGGGCAGCCCGCGGCTCCCGGCCCCGCGCCGTCCCCGCGCCGCCCCCGCCCGGGGGGTGCAGGCCCTCACCGTCCCGTCCGGCCGCGCCGCGCCCCGGGGGCGGCTGCAGGCTGAAGCGCAGGATGTGGCAGTCGGCGTTCTGCCCCGCCGCGATGATGTCGTCCGCCAGCGCCATGGTCATGGTGGCGCGGGTCTCGGTGTCGTGCGAGTGCAGCAGCGAGGCGCTGAGCTGCCCCCCCACCTGCTCCAGCTGCAGGAAGTGCTGCGGGCGGGCAGAGCGCGGCCTCAGGTGCCCCTGCACCACCCCACGCTCAGCCGGGCTGCCCCGCGGCCCTGGGACCCCCATCCCGGTACAATCATCCTGGCACCAGGACCCAGGTACCCCGGTACTCCCATCCCGGCCCCACAGCCGCAGTACCCCGATCCCAATCCCCCCATCCCGGCCCAGCACCCAGGTACCTTGGGACTCCCATCCCGATCTCACAACCCTGTTATCGTGTTACCCCCACCCTGGACCGGTACCCCGGGACCTCCCTCTTGGTACCCCCATCCTGGCCCCAGGACCCAGGTACCCTGGGACCCCCATCCCAGCGACACAGCCCTGGTACCCCAGTACCCCCATCCCTGTACCCCCATCCCAGCCCAGTACCCTGGGACCCCGGAACCCAGTGCCCCTATCCCGGCCCGATATCCTGGAACCCAGGCACCCCGATCCCAGTACCCCCATCCCGGCCCCCCAGCCCCGGTACCCCCGTACCCCTGTCCCGGTATCCCGGTACCCCCACCC
>CM021767.1:118538304-118550440 GCA_011076525.1 Nettapus auritus
AGAGCGCTGCCGCCCCGCGGCCCCGTGCGGGGGCATCGGGGCCCGCTCCCTGGCCGAGGTCGGCCCCTTCCCGGGGGGGGGCCGGGCCGGGCCCCCGGGGCGCTCCGGCGGTGCCCGGGCCTTCCCCGTCGCCCCGCGGGGGGCTCGGTGCGGCGGGGGGGAGGCGCTGCCCGTGCCCGTGGCGCAGCCCGGCCCCCGGCCCCGCTTCCTGTTTTGCTCCGTGCGGCGTGAACGCGCCCGGCCCCGCGGCTGCCCCGGGAGCGCGGCCCCGGGGGGTTCCGGGGGGGTCGCTCCCAGGCGGGGCCGTGTCAGCATCCCCGGCAGCACCCGGGTGCCCGCAGCCCACGTTTGGCCGCTCCTCGGCTCGGCGGAGGGCAGCGAGTGTGCGGGAGCCCGTGCCCGGTTCCCCCCCCCCGACTTGCATCCTGGCTGTTCCCGGGCTCGAGGTCCCGTCCTGCCCAGCGCAGGCCCTGCCCGGAGCCCCGTGCTGCAAACAGCCCCCGAGCCCTGCTCCGAGTCCTGCTCTGCAGCCTGGGCTGGAGGCAGTCAGCTGGTGGAGCCGTGCCTGCCCCCTTTGCCTGGGGTTCCGCTCGGGGGGGGGGGGGGTTCTCCCCAGGGATCCCGGCAACACGAGGCAGCACGCCCAGGGACACGGCAGCCTGAGCCACAGGAGGGGCTGCGGGGGGCCTGGACAAGAGCGATCATTGGTGTCTGCGGCTGCACAAAGGTCGCAGGAGCAAGATGCATGGGTGTTAGGCCCTGTGCTTTCCCGTGGACTTTGCCCTCGGGTGCTGCGATGACTCCTTAGGCAGGCAAAGACCTCGTCTCCCACGGTTAGTCACCGTGTCTGGGCAGGAGCTGGTGGACCCCCAGAGAGCCCTGCTGGCACAGGCCCCACCGGCTGATGCTGATACCACCCAGCATCAGCCGTGGTCTCCTAGCCCTCTGCAGAGACCTGGCCTGAGGAACGGGGCTGTTGCATTTGTGTCAGAAGGTGTTATGAGAAGCCAACGTGAGCTCCAGCAGGTGCAGAGCTGGTGTGTCCTGGAGAAGCACCTGCACTGACCTCGGGCAGCCCCAGCTTTCAGCTGGGCTGGTGCCCTCTGGGGTGGGACTGCCTTAGAAGTGTTCCAGCATCTGCCCTGGGACAGGGGCTGGAGGTGTTACAGAACCAGAGGCTGGCTTGGGTTGGAAGGGTCCTCACCCAGTGCCACCCACTGCCATGGGCACGACCCCTGCCCCCAGCCCAGGCTGCCCCCAGCCCCATCCAGCCTGGCCTTGGGCACTGCCAGGGATGGGGCACCCCCAGCTCCTCGGGGCAGCCTGCACCAGGGCCTCGCCACCCTCATGGGGAAGGATTTCCTCCTAACTTCTAATCTAAATCTTCCCTCTTCTGATTTAAAACCATTACCCCTTGTCCAATCACTATCCGCCTGTGTAAAAAGTAGCTCTGCCTTTTCCACAAGCCTCCTTTAAGTACTGAAAGGCCACAATGAGGTCTCCCCAGAGCCTTTTCTTCCCCAGACATCCCCAGCTTGCTCAGCCTTTCTTCCTAGGAGCGGGGCTCCAGCCCTCTGATCATTTTCATGACCCTCCTCTGGACCCACTCCAACAGGTCCACACCTCGCTTGTGCTATGAGCAGGAATTACTGAATTTACAGCAGCATGTCCTGCCGGGAGCTGTACACCAAACTTTCAAACCACCAGTGCCCCCGGGGTGCTGTGGCAGGCAGTGCACGAGGAAGGAGCCCCCTGCCCCGTGGCGAGGGCTGGCCGTGGCCACGCACCCCCGGGAAGCAGTGCAGTGAGCCTGGGCCAACAGCCGCTGGTGGTGGCCATGTCCTGGCCTTGTGGCAGCTGCTTTCTGCTGTCACTGCTGTGCTCACCTCCTTCAGATGGCTCACGGGAGTGTGGAAAACAAAGAGTAACCCCTGGCTGCCTCTTGCTGAGAGAGGGGAGGGCGTCCTTGCCTGCTGCCTGGGGACAGCCGTGTCTGTGGGGCTGCCTGGTGGCTCCGTGCTCTCCCTGTGGTTGGACAGATGCAGGGCTGCACACTCCTGGCATCAGGCAGACACATCCCGTGAACGCTTCTTGCACTCCTTGAGTAGTTTACATTTACTGAGCCGCATGTCTGTGCTGTCACTGACATATCTTTTGAGGAGCAGTGACACAAGAGCCCTTCAGTGCCTGTATTGTACTTATCCGTGCAAGTTTGTCTGATCCTGTCCTTGCTGGTGTGCAGTCCTTGACTGCTGGCCACAGCCTCTCCTGGTCCTGGATGTGCTGCAGAGGCTGTAAGAGATTGTGCCTGGGGGCTGCTTGTTGCATGCATCAGCATGGTTCAGGGGTGCATGGCAGACAGAAAGGAGCCACTTGGTCTCTGGGGCTGGCGTTTATGCCATCCCACAGGCTGCCGGCACCCTGAGGGGAATCTCCCCTTTGTTGGTGTCCTTGGGAGCGTTGCCTCTTCCTGTACAGGCTCCTCTTTTTGGGAAGGGGGAGGAGGGAAGCTGTGTGCCCAGCTTGGCAGATCCCAGGGCCCCTCCATCCCAGGCGTGAGGCTGCAATCCTTGGTTTTGACCTGTGCCTCTCCCCGCAGGCCTACAACATCCATGTGAATGGGGTGTTGCACTGCCGAGTGCGCTACAGCCAGCTCCTGGGGCTGCACGAGCAGGTAGGGAGCCGTGGAGCTGCTGTGGAGCTGCCTGTGGGACCGCTCCGTGGTGCCCTGTGTCCCGGCAGGCAGGGTCCCACGGGGATGGGGACGGGGATGGCTGGGCACTGCAGGAAGGTGGCACACGCTGCTGCAGAGCAGGGTGTTGGGCTCTGTGCTGGCAGTGGGTGGGCACGTCGCCTGGTGTTGGCACAGGGTTGGCCAAGACATCGCTTTCTGTGTCCTGGCACTTGGTGCAGGCTTCGGCTCACGCTCTGTGACAGTCTGCCTTGCTTCTTGCAAGTTGCTAGATGAGGAAGGGGCGATAGCTGTCTGCTCCCCTTGTCAGAGCCCTGGGAATCAGCCAGGTCTGGGGGCTGGGGCAGTCACCGTCTCCCTGGAGGCTCTCTCAGCACTCTGCTTTCTTCCCAGCTAAGGAAGGAGTATGGCGCTAATGTAGTACCAGCCTTTCCCCCAAAGAAGATCTTCACGCTCACCCCAGCAGAGGTGGAACAGCGACGGGAACAGCTGGAGAAATACATGCAGGCTGGTAAGCTGGGCCTGCCCCGTGTGCTGCGGCTCAGGACCTGCTTCCCTGGCTTGGCGGCTCAGGGCATGGTGGCGCTGCCTGGGTTGCTCCCTGTGGCCGCCTTGGTCTGGCTTTGGCCTCTTCCTACCCACAGTGCTGAGCATGCTGCTGCCCGTCTTGGTGCCTGCAGCTGTGCAATAATAGCCAGCATCGTCCCCTGAATGTCAGTACCACTGGGGCTGCTTCTCAGCCTCCAGCCCCTTCCCTTTCCCTGCACTAGCAGAAGCGAAGACCTGCTGGTGCCTCTGTCTCCAGGGGCTCCATGGCTGTCCATGCACGCACCCAACGCACGCTTAGTCTGGGTGCCGTCGCTGGGGGACTGTAGGATGGGAATTGGCACGGCTCCCTGCCCCTTTCTACCTAATGCCCGACTTTTTGCTCATCTTGCACCCCAGTGCGGCAGGACCCGACGCTGGGAGTCAGTGAGACCTTCAACAGCTTTCTGCGCAAGGCCCAGCAGGTGAGGAGGGAGCTGCTGGGCGGCCCGCGTGGGGTGTGCCGCGGACTGCCCGCGCTGGGGTGGCTCGTGGCAGTGCCCTCGGACCGGGGGCAGGCAGTGGATGGGGCCAGGCTGCCAGTCCTCTCTCTCTGCAGGAGACACAGCAGATCCCGACAGAGGAGGTGGTGCTGGAAGTGCTGCTCTCCAACGGCCAAAAGGTCAAGGTCACCATCCTCACCTCGGACCAGACGGAGGATGTCCTCGAGGTGCGGGAGGTCTTGTGCCGGGCAGGACCAGCCCATCCTGCTGAGTCCCGTGATTTTGCACATTTGCGGGAGGAGCCCCCTCAGCCCGGCAGGCCGTGAGGCAGCTCCCTTGCCCTTCCTGCCTTGTCCCTGACCCAGAGCAGGGTTGTCCTCAGGGAGCTGAGGAGCAGCGGAGCTGAAAATTGTGTGCTGATGTGCTTATGTCCCTCCGTGAGCCCATCTCAACGTTGTGAGGCCCGGAGTTTGTTTTGTAGTAGTGATCCCCTGGCCCCGCTTGTCCATTTGCTGTCCCTGCCCTGGCCCCAGCTCAGCAGAGCTCCTGTCTCCCTTCGTAGGGAGCCCCCCTTAAAGCGCGTGGGCTGGACCTTACCGTGGGGCTCCAGGGGGAGGACGCGGAGCTGCTGTCTGTTTGTGGGAAGTCGCGACCTCCTGCTCTTGCTCTCAGGCTGTGGCCTCCAAGCTGGATCTGCCCGATGACCTGGTCGGCTACTTCAGCCTCTTCCTAGTGAGAGAGACAAAGGATGGAGCTTTCTCCTGTGAGTAGAGCGTGTTGAGGGAAGCCCCACAGGGGCCGTGTGGGCCATCTGCCCTGGAAGGGGGAGAGCAGCACCCTGCCCCAGAGCGAGGGTCCTGCGCGTGGAGCAGGTGGCCCTGCGCTGGTGGTGGGGGCCCGGGGGGCTCCCCCAGTGCTGAGCTGCCGTTTCCCTGCAGTTGTACGGAAGCTGCAGGAGTTTGAGCTGCCGTATGTGTCTGTCACCAGCCTGCACAACTCTGAGTTCAGGATCATTCTGCGCAAGAGGTGAGCTGCAGGGCTGGCAGGGCAGCTGCCCCTGGGCGGTGGGGGGGCGTCCAGGTCTCCCTGCTCTGTGCAGGGACCCCTCCCCTCCTGCCACTGCTGTCCCTCTGGTGCTTTGACCCCCGGGAACATATCCGGGTGTCCCCATTGGCAGCGGGGAGGGAGCTGCCCTGCTGGGTTTGGCCCACTTCTGCTTTTCCCAGACGCGGCCCTGCCTGCCTGTGGCAGCTGATGCAGAGGAGAAGAGGAACGTGGCAGAAGGCTGCCTGAGGGAGTCGGCTGCGAGAGCCAGCCCAGCTCCTTGTCCCTGCATGTGGGGCGGTGTTCTCATCCCTGTTAGGAGCTGGGGGAGAAGCTGACTCATGTGCTTCCCTTTTAGCTACTGGGACTCCTCCTACGATGACGATGTAATGGAGCATCGCGTGGGGCTCAACTTGCTGTATGCACAGGTGAGGGTCGGTGTGGCCCAGCTGGGTGAGGAGCGGGGCGCTGCACCCCTCAGCTACCGTCCCACGAGGTTCAGGTGGCTTTCGGTCCAGCTGCTCAGCAGCCTCTGTTTCTTTGCAGACGGTGTCAGACATTGAGCACGGGTGGATCCTTGTCAACAAGGAACAACACCGGCAGCTCAAGTCTCTGCAGGAAAAAGTCTCCAAGAAGGAGGTAGGGGAGGGCACGATGCTGTGGCTGGAGCAGTTCCAGGCTCTGGACTGGCACTGCTCCCCCTTTCACAAGGGGGATGCTGAGTTTGGTGCCCGCTCTCCGAGCAGCAGACGCGTGGCGGGAGGGTGGCTGTCAGTGCTGACCTTCCCTGGCTCTGCCCACAGTTTATCCGCCTGGCGCAGACCCTGAAGTACTATGGCTATCTCAAGTTTGATCCCTGCGTCACGGACTTCCCTGAGAAGGGATGTCATGTCGTTGTCAGTGCTGGCAACAATGAGCTCAACTTCCAAGTGCGGCTGCCAAATGAGCAGATAAAGGAAGGCAGCTTCAAGGTCACGCGCATGCGGTGCTGGCGAGTCACATCCTCAGTGAGTGCTGCTTGGGGCTCTGGGTGGCGAGGAGGGCTGCCTGGGTCTGCTGGGGCCCTGCTGTGCCAGGCTGCTCCAGCAGCTCTCCTGGCTGGAAGCCAGGGGAACGTCTCCGTGGTGGTTTGGGGCTGAGGGCCCCTTGGCGTGAAGATGCGTGAGGGGAGCCACTGCTGACAAGGGAACTGGCGGTGGTGAAAAACCAGCACGAGCTGTGCAGGGTGTCTCGGGCCAGCCCCTGCAGCTGGTTGCTGGCCAGTTTCCCTCTGGGAACGCCGAGCCTCAGCATGTGTCTGTGCAGGTGCCGATGAGCAATGGTCCCTCAGGGAGCAGCCCAGGGAAGTCGGAGGTGAAGCTGGAGCTGGCTTTTGAGTATCTCATGAGCAAGGACCGGCTGCAGTGGGTGACCATCACCAGTCCACAGGTAGGGCTGCCTGCACACCAGGCCAGCAGTGGAAAAGGATGGGAGCAAGGGGGCAACTACGAGGGAGAGGGCAGGACTGGGCTCAGTGTGGTGTGTAGGGAGGGCCATGAGGTGTGTGAGGCCAGGCACTGCCAGCCCCATGACACCTCTCCCTTACAGGCCATCATGCTGAGCATCTGCCTGCAGTCCATGGTGGATGAGCTGATGGTGAAAAAGTCTGGCGGCAGCATCCGCAAGGTCAGAGTTTGGTCTGGATGTTGTCTCTGCAGCTCCCCATGTTGTCCCTGTGACTCCGTGGGGTCTAGGCTTGGCCCTGCTTGCCCTCCTCAGGCAGGGGCCAGCTGAAAGATCCCCGGGGAGCAACTTCAGGAGCTGTCCATGGGGACCTGGCCACTGAGTTGAGCTTCTCCCCTGCAGATGTTTCGCCGGCGGGCGAATGGGGCCCTGCGGCGCTCGGACAGTCAGCAAGCCGTGAAGTCTCCCCCGCTGCTGGTGAGTGGGACTCTGCTGCCCCAGTAGGGAAGATGAAAGCAAACACAGGCTTAGCTGTGAGCTGGGTACCAGAGCCGGAGGGGTGCCACCGGCAGGGCTGTGCTGCCTTGCTCCTGTAGCCCTGGGAAAAGAAAGGGTCCTGAGAAAAGGGGTCCTGGGCCCATCCCCAGGAGCCAGAGTACCCGGGGAGGGAGGGGATCACCACTGGGCAGCCCCTGACCTCCTCTTGGGAGGGTTAACAGTGGCTGAGGGGCAGGGGGACAGAAGAGCAGTGGGGACAGGGCATGGCATGTATTGTTGCCTGACCATGCTGTCCCTGCAGGACTCGCCTGATGCCTCCCGGGAGCCAATGGCCAAACTCTCGGTGAGTTGTGTGTGGGCGCAGCGGGTGCCATCGTCCCAGGACCAAGCTGGGGGGGGGGGGGCAAGGGTCCTCCCTAACATTTCTTCCCCTTTCCGCAGAGCAAGCTCACCTCTGTCAGCCTGCGTGGGATCAGCCACTCCAGCTCTGCTAACGACGTGGGCGCTAACGACTTCCATGGCAATTATGCCTTTGAGGGCATCGGTGATGAAGATCTGTAGCCGCTCCCCCTTCCTAGGACAGCACTGGCCTGAGGGCCCAAGGGCCTTCGCCGAGGAATGTACGACCTGCAGACAGGTTGCAATCAACGTGCCTCTCACCTGCTACCATCCACCTTCCCTTGCTCCCCAAGGGCTGGGGATCGCATCCCAAACCCACCATTGCCTTCAGGCTGGGGGCGGCTGAGCTCCTCCTGCTGCTGGCTTCCCGCAGGGGCAGCCTGTGCCGGTGCCCAGCTGGGAAGGGCTCGTTCCCAGAGCGGCACCAGCCTCACCCGAGCAGCGCGCCCAGGCCGAGCCCTGGAGCAGGCGTCGTGGAGCCTGGCCCCAGCTCCAGAGGGGCAGAGCCGCCCTTCTCCCACCCTGCGAGGAGCTGGGCCCGTGCCAGGCCTGGCCCGCTGCGCCCGGGGGAGCTGCGTGGGAGGGCGGCTGCCCCGGGGGGTGGTGGCAGCAGCCCGGTGGCACCGAGCGGCCCTTGAGGCTCCATAATGCCAAATTAGCATTTAGGTTTCTGCTCTGAGACAGACTGCAGTAAACTGTCTCCGGTGGGGCTCTGCGCAGAGCCCCGTCTCTAACCCGCTCATAGGCTCCAGTGTAATCTAGGCTTGTAACCACGTATCTTTTGCTGCTCCGACCAACCAGAGCATTAATGGACAGTAACCAATGTTTACATACTGCAATGATGATTAAAATGGATCCTGATTGGTACTGGGCTGTCTGTTGTGGGGGTGGCAGCCGGCCCTCCCCTCCCACCTCGGCAGCCCCCGGTTCGTTCTCTTCTCAAGCAGAACAAGGTCCCCGTGGAGAATACCAGATAACAAAACCGACTGTTTAATGCTTTTATACACAATATAAATTACACTGACTGGCATGGCAACAGCCACGGAACCAGTCCTGTTCCCCCCTCCCCCCTTTCCCCGGACTCTGGCAGAGGAAGGCTCTGTCAGGCAGGAACAGGCAGGTGCCCGCGCAGCGCCTGGGGGCACGGCACCGCCGCAGCTGGGGCAGGCGCCCAAGCCTGGCAGAACCGCTGGTCGTGGCGTCGCCCTGCCCGGGAAGGATCGGGCTGCAGGAGACCCCGGCACGGCTGCTGGCCCTGCTTAAGGCAGCCCCGAGCCCCGGCACAGTTTGCTGCCCGTCTCTCCCCCAGGGAGGGTAGGGGCCACGCACGGCAAGGGGCTGGGCCGCCCCGTGACCGAGGCACCCCCGGGGCCCGGCGTGGGGCCAAGCCCCTGCGGCCGGGCTAAGTGCTGTCTCAGGGCAGGGCCGTGCCCACGGCAGGAGGTGCCAGGAGGGCTTTGGCGTTGCGCGGGTTGACCCAGCTCTCAGCCGTGTGGCCGTGGATCTTCTGGTGACGCTTGTAGTTGTCCCAGTGGCCGGTGGTGTAGGAGCAGTCCCGGCACTGGAAGGGCTTCTCACCCGTGTGCCGCAGCATGTGTCGCTTCAGGTTCATGCTCTGGTTGCAGCTGTAGCTGCAGAGGCTGCACTGGAAGGGCTTGTCACCCGAGTGGATGCGCCCGTGGCGCTTGAGGTTGGCCAGGTTGCCGCAGGCGTAGTCGCAGAGCTGGCACTTGTAGGGCTTCTCGCCCGTGTGCACGCGCTGGTGCCGCTTCAGGTTGTCGAGGTGGGCGGAGGCATAGGGGCAGAGCGGGCAGGCAAAGGGCTTCTCCCCGCTGTGCGTCTTCATGTGCCGTGCCAAGTGGTTGGGGTAGTGAGTGACAAAGGGGCAGAGGCTGCAGGCAAAGCCTTTGTCCCCAGTGCCTTTGCGGGGGCTGGAGCCCGGTTCGGTGCCCAGCACCGCCAGGCTGCAGCGGCCGCAGACCTGCTCGGCCAGGCCCTCGTCCTGCGCGAACCCGTCATCCAGCACCAGCCCGCACATGCGGCACGTGAAGGGAAAGAGCAGCTCGGGCAGCGCGGCCGACTCCTCGCCCCGCAGCCGAGCGCAGCCGGGCAGGAAGGGGCCGGTGCCGCTGCCCATGTGCAGGTTCAGCTCCGGCAGCAGCGGCTCTGCAGGACAAACACAAGCGGGGCTGTCAGCAGGCAGCACGGTGCCGGCAGGGCTCAACTGCAAGGAGCCCCGGCTCCAAGGGTGGTGACGCCCTGGCACGGGGCTGGCGGCACGCGGCCCCGGGCCCGGCACAGGCTCTGCACGCCCGAGGGCGAGCACGGGGACTGGCGTAACAGAGGACGGCAGGATACGCTCCCCGCCCATCCCCAGCGGTTCCCCCCCGACCCCGCTTTACCTGGATCCTTGTCCTGCTGGTGCGGCCCTTCACCTTCAGGCAGGCGGTGGCTGAGCATGTGCCGCTTCAGGTTGCGGCTCTGGTTGCAGCGGTAGTCGCAGGCGGCGCACTGGAAGGGCTTGTCCTGGCTGTGGACCCGCTCGTGGCGTTTGAGGTTGCCCAGGCTGCTGCAGGCAAAGCTGCAGCCCGTGCAGCGGTACGGCTTCTCCCCGGTGTGCGTGCGCAGGTGCCGGGTCAGGTTCACCAGCTGGGCCGAGGCGTAGGCACACTGCGGGCACGCGAACGGCTTCTCCCCGTTGTGCGTCTTCATGTGGCGCTTGAGGTGGCTGGAGTAGTGGGAGGCGAAGGGGCAGAGCTGGCAGGAGTACACGATGCGCTGGTTGCGGCCGCCCTCGGTGCCGGCGCACTGCATGCAGCTCTGCCCCAGGCTGGCGGCCAGCTGCAGCCCGCACTGGCGGCAGGGCAGCGCCGCGGGGCCGGGCTCGCCGCCCTCCTCGGGGTCGCTCTCCACGCTCAGCTGCTGGTACCCGGAGGAGCAGTCGTCGTCGCTCAGCGCGTACGCCGGGATGGCGATCTTCCCCACCAGGGCCTCTGCTGAGAAGAGGGAGGGGATGGGACAGGGTCGGGGGCCCGGCCGGCCCAGGCACGGCCCTGCTCTGGCGCCACCGCTCTCGAGGGCTGGTCCCGGGAAGGGGACTGCAGCCGGGCGGGTGCCAGGCAGCTCTGCCCACCCTCGTGGCACCCAGGAGTCCATAGGAGCCCCAGCGCTCAGGGCAAGGAGCCCCACAGCCAAAGCCTGCCCCGGGGCCTGTCCCAGTCCCGCAGACGCCTGCCACCACCGCACCGTGGCTGGCCAGGTGGTGGTGAGGTGTCAGGCACAGCGCCATCCAGGAAGGATGGGCTGGCACCCAAAGCGCTCGCTCAGGGCTCCCCCTCGGCCGTGGTGCCGAAGCCCCAGGGGTGTTGCTGGTCCCGCTTCCATGGCCGGCACCAGGCAGCCAAAGGGACCTCCCGTGGTGCCACTCAGTGCTGCTGCCCCACAGAGGGGGGGATCAGGATCTCTCCGAGAGCACTTCCACTTACCAGCTGGACAGGGATGTGTCCTCCCGCAGCTCGCCGGGTAACCCCGTGCCCCAGCAAGGGATGACAGGAGCGGAGCCGCTGCCCTACAGCCCTCCAGATCTGGCCTGGACACGGGGCCCTCAGTTGTGTCCACGGGCTGGTGCTCAAGGCAGAAGGGCAGGGATACGTGGCAAAACCTCGCCACCATCAACCTCCAGCCATCTCCAGCCGTCCCCACGCTGTGCCTGACCCACAGCCACTGTGAGACACGGCAAGACCCCGCAGCTGCCCTCTGCCCTGGGCCACCCCCTTCGCTGCCACCCACCCACCAGGGTCTGACTCCCAGGGCCCCCGGGCGAGGGGTGAGGCTGCTCCCAGGCTGCAGGGAAGGGTGGCCACTCCAGGCTCCCTGGTATTTCCCAGTCCCCGTTTCACAAGCACTGGAAGAGCTGATGCCAGACCAGAGCGTTCTGCAAGTTTCTAATCTAATGTCAGGGGAATACCGCGGCCCTGCCGCAGCTCCGTGCCGAGGGGCTCCCCTGCAAGCTCGGTGCGTGCGGCCCTGCGGTGCCTCGTCCCTGGAGCACCGCTCCCCGAGCGTGGCTGTGCCAGCGCTGCCCTGCTGCGACAACGGACCCACGGGGCTGAGGACGGCCAGCGACAGCTCTTCTGGCACCCCCAGCAGGCCTCTGGCTGCCTGGCACTGCTCTCCAGCTGGGGCTGGAGCAGGAAGGGTGCTTTCCTGGTTGCAAAACTGCCGCGGCTTTACAACCAGCACAGGCAGTGTCCGGCACCACTGAGAGGCTCTGTCCCAGCACGGGGCCGTGAGCATGCGCTGCGGGGAGGTGCAGCCCTCGGAACAGAACCCATCTGCCAGGCAGCTGGGACCAAGCCTCAGCACAAGAGCAGGAGCTGCCGGTGTGGCCCAGCGCAGCCCTCACGGGAACAGACAGGCAGGGGTACAGGAAGCAGGCGGTTCGTGCTGCTCTCTGCTGAGCGCGTTCCCGTGTTATTCACTGCTCATCATCCGAGGGCAGCGAGCTGCTCTCACCGCTCCCCGCGAAGCACCACGGCGGGGCTGGATCGACGTTACCTCCTCTGCCCAGCTGCATCGCAGCCGAGAGCGACCTGAAGCCTGGGGCGCGCAGGCTGGGCTGATGCTGAGCAACTGCAAAGGAGACGGGGGCACAAGCAGGGGGCGGCCGCGGGGCTGCGGCGCTGTGGGGAGCAGAAGCTGGAGGAAGGACAGCCCTCGCCCCGCTCCAAGCAGCAGTGGGGGGCGGCGGCATCGCCCCACGGCCACGTCTGGGGCAGGACCCGGGCAGGCAGCACCCCCCAGCACGGGGACACCGCGTCCCCCGGGGCGGAGCCCCAGGGAGCAGCCGGGGGAGCCTCCCCGCTTCACGCGGCAGCCCGCGGGCTCCACGGCTGTCCCCGCGGCCCGGGGCTCCCGGGGCGGGGCGGGGCCGCCCCCGGGGACGCCCGGCGGCAGAGCACGGCCGCGGCGGGGCGGCTGCCCGGGCCCGGCGTCCCCCGGAGCCGTCCGCGGGGCGGGACCGGGAGCGGTA
>CM021767.1:118550840-118586568 GCA_011076525.1 Nettapus auritus
GGGGGGGGCGCCCCGGGGGCAGCGGCGGGCCGGGCCGGGCCGGGCCGGGCACACGGACCTTCACCGCCCGCCCGGAGCACGCCCTCGGGCACGGCGCCGCTCGGGGGAGCTGCGCCGGGGCCCCGTGGGGTCCCTTCCCCGAGCCGCCCCGCGGTTGCCGCTCCCCCCGCCAGGGCCGGCGGCAGCGGGAGGGACCCGGCTCCCCGGGGGGAGGAGAGGCGGCTGCAGAGCGAGCCCGGGGGCGGGCCCGGCGATGGGGCACCGCGGCCGCTCCGTGGCCGTTGCCCTCCCGGTGTCAGCCGCAGGGCCGCAGCGGAGCCCTCTTGCCTGCTGAGCAGGGGCCGTGGGCGAGGCCCCCTCTGACCGCTCGGTTCTGTGCTGGCACGGCCCTTGGGTCACGGCCGCCCTGCCCCGTAGAACTCCGGTTTGCGTGGCTCAGGCCCCACGCGAGGTCTGCTCGGACGCGCTCTGAGCCCGCCGGATGAGGACGCGGCCAGGGAGCCGTGAGGAGCCTGCTGGGTCCTGGGGGCGGCCGCCACAGCTCCTCTGCAGCCCAGCGGCGGCTCGGCCTCGGGGGGCTCAGCCCCTCTCGGGCTGTCCCGTTTCCCCCTGCTATGGTGGGAGCAGCATCCCTGCTGCTCACGTGGACGAACCCGTGCTCGCGTCCTCGTCCTTCTGATGTCCGGGTCCCTGCGGCAGACCCGGTCCCCGTTTGCAGGACTTGTTCTGCTTTCTCCACGGTTCAGTTCGTAGAGCTGTGACGCGTCTGAGTGATTTGGTGTGTAAGCTGCTGCTGTGGCTGTAGCTTCAGCAGAAGCAGACTGCAGTCAACGGCAGTTGAGACAGTTCCCGGACGATTTTTATCTATTTGCAGGTCCTCGAGGGAGCCGCACGTGTTGGACTTTGCGGCAGTCTCAGGGAAGCGGTGGTCGTGCCGTGCCAGCGATGAGTCCCCGCTGACAGGTACCTCGGGGCCAGAGGCAGGGCTGCCTAGAGCCCTGCTGGTGCTTTGCTTGTCCCGTGCAGCCCCGGCGGCTCAGTCTGGATGTTCAGGTGCTGCCGTGGGAGCTGCAGGCAGGGCTGTCCCCTCGTGGTCAGGCCGCGGACGGCTGCAGGTGCTGCCGCTGCTCTGCTGCTGCCCCCGGCTGTTCTGAGGGCTCCCCGTGGTGATGGCAGCAGTCCGACGTGCTGCCCTCCCTGCTGGCTGAGCACATCCCTCCCTGCTCTGTTCCTGCAGGACCTCTCGCTCTCTAACAACTTTAAACTGAAGTCAAATTTCCGTTGGGTCTCCAGTTAACAGCTGGCCAGAAAGCGCTTTGTTACCTGGGGTGCCACGGTGTGGTGCCGTGCGTGTCCCCAGCAAAGCAGATGTAATCAGACTTCTTGCTCTTACCTGGGTCATCGCTGATACCTGCCTCTTCCAGTGGCAGTGCTTTTGCTGATCTGGCTGTGCTCAAAAGGAAAAAGGAAAAAAAAATATAAAAAAGAAACAGAGGCTGCTAGAAGGATTCAGCAGAGCCACGGGGCTGTGAAATACAGGGTGCAAATTCCTGGAGTGTAGAGAGCAAGGAGAGCAGTGGACTGGTCCTGGTGTCCAGAGGGGTTATGTTGTGGCTCCAGACTAATGTGAACTCTAAGTAAGGGAAAACTGACAGACTTACCTCATTTCTCGTCATCACCTCACTGCTGGTCACTGAACTGGCTCTCGAGCCCCTTGGCCCAGCTGCCCATTTCACAGACCGAAGGGGAGGCCGAGGTCTCTGTGCTGCAGGGCTCGTGTCAGGGCAATGCCCTGGGCCCACAGGGGACAAGTGGCTGGTTGTGGGCCAGCCTGGAGCCTGACGAATGCTGCGGACCCCTCAGCTTTTCCTGGAGCTGTCAGGTTTTTGTCGTTACACGGTGCAGCCGCGTGGACAGCCCGAGGGCTGGCACGGTGGGGAGGGTGAGGCCACGGCTTGGTTTCTTGCCTGAAGGGCCTCGGGGTCTGTCGGGTGCTGAGGGCTCACTCCTGCGTCCAGGGACCCCGTGCTCACTCTCACGTGCGCTTCCTTTGCAGGCTGAGCGGCACGGGCCGCAGCTGGAGATGGTTCGGCTGTTGCCTGTGGGGATGCCGGCTCCAAGGCCCAGGTAGGACACGGCTTGGCCTGCCATGGGGGCCGTTCTGGGGTTGCCGCCGCCCCGCTGCCCTCCGTAGCCTGACGGGAGCCGGTTGCTGCCCTGACGTGCCGCCATGGAGCGACCTGCGTGGGTGCCCCAGCCCCTCCACGTCCTGGGCTTCTGCGGGCGGAAGCCAGAGGTCGGCGGGGAAACGTCACCAGACCCCGAGCAAGAATTGGGGCACCCCGAGGAGACGCGCATCGTGCTGCCCCTGGGCGAGGACGGGGAGCTGCTGGAGTGTCCCCTCTGCCTGCTGCCCCAGCCTCCTGAGGCCTTTCCCACCCTTGCCTCCTGTGCCCACCGCTCGTGCCGGGCGTGCCTGGAGCAGTACCTGCGCATCGCCGTCAGCGAGAGCCGCGTGCAGGTGGCCTGCCCGCATTGCCCCGCCGCGCTGCAGCCCGCCGATGTCCACCGCCTCCTGGCCGAGCCCGCCCTGCGTGACAAGTACGAGGAGTTCCTCCTGCGGCGGCTGCTGGTGGCCGACCCTGGCACCCGCTGGTGTCCTGCGCCCGACTGCAGGTGACTGCTGGCCCCTGGCGTGGAGCTGGGAGCAGGGCACGGCGTGGATCCCCCGTCCCCACGCTGGGCCTTCCTGGCTGGGTGCTGGTGCGCAGCAAATCGTGCCTGTGTTCTGTGAGCCTTGCACAGGCTCAGTCCCCTCGTGGCATGATTCCGTGCGGTGTCGGGCCTGTTCTGAGCGATGTTCTGGTGCTGACTGTGGCTGTGTAGCCTGGGTAGCCGTTTGTTAGGGCCGGAGTGCTTGGCCACGTTGGGCCTGTCTGCGAGGCCCTGGGAGGATTCTGTGGGAGCTAGGCGGGGAAGGCTTTGCTGTGGTCACTGAGCTGATGAGAGTGGCACATAGCCCTGCAGTGAGGGCTGCTGCTCTGACACAGCACAGAGCTGGGACCTGCCAGTGCACAGCCTGTCAGTTCCGGGGAGGGAATGACTGTGTGTGCCGTGCTGGGATGTGGCGGGGGGCTGCGGGCACTGCTGGGCCCCCCACGCTGACTGTCTTCTCCCTGCAGCTACGCTGTCATCGCCTACGGCTGCGCTGAGTGTCCTCGCCTCACCTGTGGGCGTGAGGGATGTGGCACCGAGTTCTGCTACCACTGCCGCCAGCCCTGGCACCCTGATGGGCCCTGTGCACCGGCGCCGCTGACCTCCAGCCTGGCCAGCCCCTCGGCACAGCTTTACCCGGAGGAGTCGGCCAACGGTGAGACCCTGGTTCAGGATGGGAGCAGGCAGCGCAGGGATATGGCGCACCTGGGCAGCGCAGCAGGGTGCTCTGGTGCCTTCCTGCCCCTGGGGATCCTGGAGCCGTGACCCAGCGTTTCCCACCGGCTGCCTCTGCGCCGGCTGCAGGGGCTGGGGATGAGAAGGACCCAGCTGTGCTGGCAGTGCCCGGCTCCCCCAGGCACTCACGGGACGGGCTGCGGTCCTAGGGCAGGGGATGGGGGGAGCGGCGCTGTCCTCCCCCCGCGTTCCAGCCCGTCTCCCTTCCCCCTGCCAGTTGAGGCTGAGGACATCAAGGTCTGTCCCCGCTGCAGTGCTTTCATCATGAAGATCAACGACGGGAGCTGCAACCGCATGAACTGCACGGTGTGTGGCTGCCTCTTCTGCTGGCTGTGCCTGCAGGAGATCTCTGACGTGCACTTCCTGAGGTCAGTGCAGGGCTGTGGTGCACCGGGATGTGCTGGGGGCTGGTGTGAGGGCGCTGCCGGGAGCTGAGGGGAGGGCTGAGGAGATGCCGGTGGGCTGGGCTGGGGGGGTCTGCTGCCGGGCTCACGGGGGTGCTGTGATGTCAGGCTGGGGGCCCTGCCAGGAGCTGTGGGGCTGGGCTGGGGAGCGTGGGGGGACGGAGGTTCTGCAGAGAGCCACAGCCACGTGCTGGGTGTGGGGCTGGTGGGTTGTAGCCCTGATGGGGGGAGCAGCAGTGTCACAGAATAATAGGGGTCGGAAGGGACCTCAAGAGATCATCAGGTCCATCTCCCAGCGCTGTCCATGCCCAACATGTCCGTGTCCAATGTGTCCGTGCTGCTGGGTCTGGCGGAGCTGTGGGCCCGGGGCTGGCTGTCAGCACCCCCCGGCAGGTGTCCCTGGTGGCAGCAGGAGTGGGGTGCAGGAACCTGCCTTTCTGCTGCCCTGGAGGGTCACGGGTCTAGGGCCAGGCCGTGCTGGCCTCTGTCTGCCTCTGTGCAGGAACCGTCGGCCCAGTCCCGCTCTGTCTTCACAGCCCCTCTGGATGCACCTTCTGGGGGAAAAGGCCCTGGTCACGAACCCGGAAGATCCTGTGGCAGCTGGGCATGGTGCTGGGGGCGCCTATGGTCATCTCCCTCGTCGCAGGCATTGCTGTGCCTGTCATTACCATCGGGCTCCCCATCTACATGGGTAGGAAGGTACTGGCCCTGGGGGTCCCATGGTCCTGCTCTCCGCTGAGCCTGGCAGCCCACGGCCAGAGGCCTGGACAGATGCACAGCGCTCAGCACTGCCCACAGCGTGTCCCCGTGCCACCATGTTTCCCCACAGCCCCTCACTGTGGGGCATCTCTCTGCTGTCCACCCCGACACCCTTTGCGAAGGGAGGGTGTTCTCTACAGGGGGAGGTGGGTGCTGGGGGGTGAACAGAGGCGGTGGGTCTGTGTGGGCCAGGGTTTTGTCTGAGGACACCTGAGCTGTGCTGGCAGCGCGGTCATGGCTGCCTCTGGGGAGAGGGAGCGGGGGTCTGGGCAGTGGTGGCTGGAGCTCTGCAGGGGTGAGGAAGAGCAGGGACGGGGGGGGGGCTGTGTGTGTCTGCAGCGCCATTTCACCTGCCTTGCTTCTCCTCAAGGTGCTGGGCCAGAGCCGGAGGAGCAGCTTGTCAGGGTGCCAGCAGTGCTTCTCTGTCACCAGCAGCGTCCTCCTCTCTCTGTTTGTGTCCCCCATCATAACAGCTGTCACAGTGGGTGAGTGTACCAGGACAGGGCTGGGGGCACTGCCCATGTGCCGGAGAGCCTGGGGCCGGTGCATGGGGCCATTGCAGCGGAGCATCTCAAGGGGGGTGGATGTCTGATACCCAGGGCACCAGGGCTTCCCTGGGGGAAAGGCCAGCTGGGGCTGCTGCTGAGGGCTAGGCAGTAGCTACGTGTCTGCCCGCAGGCATCGGCGTGCCCCTGATGCTCACCTACGTCTATGGGGTGGTGGTGCTGTCACTGTGTCGGAGCCGCAGCGGGTGTGGGGGTGGCCGCGGCCAGCCTGGGGACCTTGGTGTGGTGGAACTGGAGAACCTGACCAAGTGTGAGTCCTGCACTGCCAGCTGTCTCCTGGCCTGCACCCTCCGTGGTGGGGTGTGTGTGTATTTGTGTGTGTGTGTGGGGGGGGGGGGGGGTCGGTGGTGTGGCATGCAGGCTGTGGTCCTGTCTTGTGGCTCTGCAGCTGTGACAGCGCCAGGGCTCCCTGGGGACTTGTGTCCTGCCCTGAGTGGCTGGGAGGCTGCAGACTGGTTTCCTGGGGGACGGTGAGTGCTGTCCACAGCATTCTGGGATCAGTTCATGTGCCTGCCTGCCAGGAGCCTGGTGGGCTGTTCTGCTCCTGATGGTGAATGGTCCTTGTGGACACAGCGTTCAGCCCCATCTCTCCCTTTGCTAGTGAATGAGCTGTGGTCGGTGCTGCCCAGCCCCAAGGGGGCCGAGGATGGCGTCCCAGACACAACCACCTCCTTTCCCAGCAGCAGACACAGCCCGCGCCACAGGGCCGTGTGGAAGGAGCAGGACAGCCAGTCGGCCAGCACAGTGGCCCTCGCAGGGAGCATGCTGAGTGAGGGCCAGGACGTGTCCTACAGGTGAGCAGTTGCTATGCTGAAGGGGACTGTGTGTGTGTGTGGGGAATAATGGCAAGTCCTCTTTCCTACCAGCCTTCCCCGTGCTTACTGTACTGGACAGGGACTCAGCAATGTTCCCCTGTTGGGCTGCTGCCCTAATCTGTGTTTGTCTGCAGGGAAGGCATCAACATTGAGGTGGAGGTGGCGATTGAAACAGTGCCACATCCTGCCCGAGAGCAGAGCCTATGCAGTGCGCTGTCAGGACAGAGTCTCTCTGGAGACTCCCCGGGAGGAACTAGTGACAGGTACAGTGTCACAGGCATCCCAGCGGAGTGAAGGTGACTTCAGCAGTGAGCTGGAAGATTCTTGAGACAGAATGCCCACCGACACAAAGGTGACATACACTGTGGCAGACCTCTATGCCCTCTGCATTGCATCACCAGCCGCAGGAACTGGGTCCTCTCCATCCCCAGGCTGGGCAGGCACTCACTGTGCACTCAGCTCTGCCTGCTCCTTGTATCCACCCCACTGCACCTCTTCCCTGAAGGCAGGCTAAAGCATCATCACTGCTGAGAAATAAAACTACTCTCCAAACATCATAGGCTCTGATCTGTGCGTCCAGACTGGAACTGCATGAGGCCAGGTGGGGGTTTAGGATAGGCCAAGCCCTGCACAGGTGCAGGTAGCGGGAGCTTCATGCCAGGCATGGGGGACAAGAAGTGGGCCAGGGAGAGGGGAAAGAACATGGCTTGTGCCTTACACAGCCACCTCAGCAAGCTGCATCTTGCAAGTGCTGCACCAGCACAGGACAGGGCTGGCAGCTGGGGTCATGGGATGTTGTTGCAGAGCCTCAGCAAGCACCGTGACAGCAAACTGAGTAACAGGCAGGGTCTGACCCCTGCCCCAGCTGGGCCAACCCCTGGTACATCATGTACAGCACCCATAGATCCTGAGTGCTCCCAGCAACATACCTGGGGGCTTCAGTGCCTCTGAGTGTGGTGCAGAACAGCCGAAAGGGGAAGGCCATGCACAGTGCTTCATGTTGCACGTCTGTATTCACATCCCTGCCTGCCCTATGCTGCCCTGGCTGTGTGTGGGGGGGGAGCTGCAGGCGAGGCTAGCAGTGGGTGATGCTTTAGCATGTGGAGTGCTGCAGGATGGGGAACCTACCTAGATCCTTGTGATAGGCGCCTTTTCCAAAGCAGAAGCCAAAAACAGTGTTGACAGTGGTGTGGCTTCTCCCAGCAGGGAGGTCAACTCCAACACCTGGGCTCCTGTTTTTTTTTTTTTTTTTTTCTGATTGCTGGTGGCATGGGATGCACAGTCCCACTCTCACGATGCTACCACAGAGCTCCACGCAGCCCCACGCTCCTGCTCAGGGTCCTTCCTGGTCCCCAGCACAGTTGTGATTTTTCATGTCCTGCACGAACTTCCCAACACATCCTATAATAAATCCTGTGCACTCCCCAGCTTCTCTTTCCCTGCATGTGCCCCCCACAACGAGGCAACCCCTCCCCTGTGCTCTCAGGATGGTCCCAAGAGCACCTCACAGTTCATGGTGATGGACCAGGCTGATGACTCTCCTGGGACAGCCCTGGGATGGACCTGGGCAAGGGCTGTGATGTGATTTCCCCCATCTGCTATTGTATCTTTGTGTCCTGGACTTCTGGAGATGGGCCTCTGATGGCCTGGTACTTCTCTTCTGATGGACCTGGGGTAGCTGGGTTAGGTTATTAATCAAGTTACTTCTGCCATCGTTTCTGTGTGCCTCCTTTGTCCACACAGATGAGCTTTTTACCTAACCGAATACCCTAGGCTTCCTGGTCTCTTCTGTAATTAAGTCAGACCTCTCCAGGATCTGGCCCAGCCCACATCAAAACCTGGCTCTCAAAACCCTTAGCCTGCCCACCAGCGAGTGCAGCTTGATGTTCATGAGCAATCTCGCATTGCCACACGCATCCCTGCCCAGTGTTCGTGCGCTCTGACCTCTCCCTTTTTGCTGGCACTCAGACCCACCCACAAGAAAGAGACCACTCTGTAAAACAGCTAGGAAAGATCGCTTTGTGGTGTTTGGTTGTTTACACACAACTGTCCCCTTTTATGCCCTTTTCCCACACTTGTTACGCCCTAGCCCTCTTCCTTCCCCCGAACACGCTGTAGCAGCCCTGCCGGCCCCGTCCCCAGCACCCCGTCCTGCACCAACCCTCCTGCCGGTGCTGGGGAGATCTGCCCCTCAGCCCCTGCGGGCCTTGGCTCCGCTGAGGTGACCAGGACTCCTCAGCACTGCTTCTTGTCTCGTCTGCATTCATAGAGATGAGCTATTACCACATAACGTAACGGTCGGTCTTAGCAAAACTCCTGATTTTACCTTTTTAACGGAGTCACCAGGTTAATGAAAGTAACTACATGCAAAGGCCTTTGATATGGCACGACATACCACAAAGCATTTCGATTAAAAGTTTGCAAGACAAGACATCAACAGAGCACACAGCAAATGGTCTAAAACTAATTACATCTCAGTACAAATTACTAACGTGAGATCGCTGCTAACCAGAATCATTTTCGAACCGGTCTGCGTGGGGTCCCCTAAGTCTTATATTAAAAACTCTCTTTAATGACGAGGGAGAAAACTGAAAACCAAGCCCTGCAGACTGCTTCCTCTCAGCGAGAACAAGGCAGGCTGCCACCAACCAGGTCCATTCCCAGTGGTTTTAACTCCACTGAGCAAACCTGTGCCTCTGGGCTCAGCCTCCCAGCAGGCATTTACCCTTCTGCACGAGGCTCTACAGCATCACTACTCCCACCATCCTAAAAAGGATGTGTGGAAACTGGAGGGACATCAGAAACAACAAATGCTTTTGGGACTGTAGAAATTATTCGTTTCTGTTCCCATTCAACCTGCGACAATTCAAAATTTGGAGGCAGCCTGGCAAACACATCCATAGCACAGAGGAAGCACCAAGTACTGGTTGCTCCTTAACCGGAGATCCTGAGACCAACCCATCCAGCAGCAAATGAAAGATGCCCTGTAAGAAAGCCACCTTTGCAAAGGAAGAACGTCCTCTCCTTTGGTGCTTTGCTTGGACAGCACCATTCCTGGGGACCACACCAGTTCATCCAGAAAGTTCCTTTCTGAGCACACAGCGAGGTAAAGCAACAAGTCCAACTGCAGAGCCTGTGCACCTGAATTCACAACCCTGAGAAGGGCTGCAGGAGCCCAGCTTTGATGATACAGGGACCAGAACTGCTCAGCTCTGGGCACATCATGACTGAAGAGATACTTAACAGAGGGGCTTATGCTCAGGACCACCAGGGAAGGGGCTTACCTTGCCACAAAAGATGGTGTAAGATACACCTGTACAGGCTGGTGAAGCACAGGCTGACTGAATTGTAGAACACAAGTCTGAGACGACAGGCCAGGACCAGGAGGATAAAGTTCACCTTCAAGAAGGAAAACTTAGTGAAAGGCATTCCAAAGGGTACATCCCTATGGCACTGGAACCCTGGTGCATCTGGATGATGTTATGGCAGGTGACCTAGCCTGCAAACTCCATCTGTGCTCCCACGATATTGGGTGGAAGATGAAGGGTACAGCAGCAGGGAACAGCAGCTGACCTTTCCATCAGTGGTTTATAGCCAAGAGACTTCACCTCTGCAGGAGCAGCTGTGGTGCTGACACAAGCCATACAAGCTTGGCATCACACCAGCAGGCAGGAGTTGCCTTGTCATACCTTGAAGAGAGCACGCAGCTAGATGGGGTGCAGCACGCTGCGGGTAGGTGAGTTCAGGAGGGTGACCGGTAGGCACATCTACAGCAGACAGAAACCATCTCCAGAGACTTGTCTGCTGTTCTGTGTGCAACAGACTGCCAGTTGAGCCATCTCAGGCTAAGTGGATGGGCAGCAGGCCCAAGCACTGCAGCAGGGGCTTGGGCTCTACAACCGCACAGCAGAAGCCAGCTTCTTCTTGTGAGCTGCAAACACGACCCCCACAGTGCCCTGAGACACGAGGGAAGAGAGACGTCCTCCTCCTCACCCCATCTTCCTTACCCCCCCGCATCCAGGAAAGAACCAAGGACCAGAAGCACAACTATGTTTTCTGGGCTTTTAGTTTGAAAAAAGTATTGACTGGAAGTGTACAACAGAATGAGGTGTGGCAGCAGCACCACAGCCAGATTGTTTCACAAATAAAAACAGAAAGGGCCTTAAATAATCGGGTGCAGATTAAAAAACCTCAACAGTGAAAAAGTTCTTCCCTCTGAACAGAAAGTCACAGGCACAGAAATGGCAACAACCACATGGAGACGATGGGGGGAGGGAACATCCTTCTTCTAACCACAGGGCTCTGTGCTAAGAGGCTGCCACCTACGGCGGGCTCCTGCGCCGTGGCTGGTGGCTGCTCCCGTGTGCAGTTCTGCCCTTGGCTCATTCTTTGGAATGGTTACAGATGAACAGTGTGACATGCCCTTGCTAACCAGACCCGCCCCCCCACCCCCCAACCGGGACACTGACAAACAAGGCCTCTGCTAAGGCTAAAAAAAGGACAAGACTTTGGAGTCTTGAGTTCAGCATGTTTAAGAAACAAGAGTCTGGTGAGCGCACAGCAAAGTCCTTGTGCGAGGCTTGCTATTCCAGCTTGGCCTTCTTCTTGTTATCACTGCCATTCTCCTCTGCTGGTGTTGCCGGTGCTGCCATGTCCTCCAGTTTCCGTTTCCCACTTTCGGCCGGTGGGTGTGTGTTACGGGGTTTAAAACTGATAATGATGCAGGTCATGTTATCGCAGCCAGTGCCATCCCCTGAGGTGTCTGGAGCCAAACACTGATCCAGCAGCTGAGGAGGGACAGGACACAGGTTAGCAGAGTACCCAGACACACCTATGCCATTGGACCCATTCTATCAACTGACAGCAGCTGAGTTAGGGGCTGCCAGGCCAGAACGGCATGGGCTGGGCTCAAACGCTGTTTACAGCCAAACCAGAGAACCAGCCTCAGCAACTCTGTTTTTCTCAAAGCGGACAGAAACTCCTTCGGCTTGACAATAACCTAGAGGTCAGAGACACTGGTCAGGGTGACAAAGGAACCAAATTCTAATTCAGATGTGGCTCTCTGCTCCTGTACCAGCCAGTGCCGCAGCCCAAGTGCTGCCAGAGACCCCAGGCGCTGAACAAACCAGTCTGATGGAGGAGGAATGGAGTCAGGCACCAAGCTGGGATGCAGAAACACCGTGTGCTGAAAGGGATGGTGAAGCAACTGAAGGGGTGTTATGGACCTTACCTCTTCCACAATGGAGGAGAGCGGCCTCAGGACTCCATTCTCATCCTTTTGGGTGATCTTGGACTGGATGAAATCCACCACTTCCTGGCTGCTCATCACATTCCTGTGGAGTGGAAAAGTCAGAAGGGCTAGAAAAGGGAGCAGTCATACCACACTGCTGAGAGCTTCACTGTAGCAGGCAGCTGATGGTAACAAGACTGCACAGTGAGGAACAGGCGGGTTCAAAGCTCAGCACACTGCGATGTTCCTCCATCTGAGAACAGCTCCTCAGCAGCCAGAATTCACTCTTTATGAAAATAAGGGCTGAAGCCATGTCCCTTGGGACTTCCTGAGGCTCAGCTTCAGAGAACAATCAGGGTAGCGATGGCCCAAGAGGCACAACCGCTCCCTCGTTACGTACCAGATTCCATCACAGGCAATGACCATGAAGTCATGGTCATCGTTTATTGTCAGCACTTTGATGTCGGGCAAGGCAGAGATCATCTGTTCTTCTGGAGGCAGATTCCTGTTCCGCTTGTAGAAGTGATCACCTGTAGTGGAGAGGAGGATCACTTTGTGCTGTTACTGGGCCTTGGCAATGCTGCCTACTGCAAGCAGTGAGAAACAGCACGCTGCTCAACAGCAGCCCTAACAGAACTGGCACCAGTGCTTTCACAGAGCAGACCTGGCTGTGGGGACATCTGATTGAGAGAAATCTGCCACACATCCAAAGCATCAGTTTAGGTGAGCCCACCACACTGTTACCATACAAAGAGGAGCCTTCCTCAGTTCAGCATCTCCTCAGCCCAAACCAGTTGCCACTTCCCCACTTCCTTGGGCAGTATCAGACCAACAACACGTGATGTCTAACAAAACCAGCTGAAAAATGGCAGCAGCACTCAGGAGATGAGCTATCCCGTGTCTCAGAGCAGGATTTGCAGCTCACCTGAACACTCGGCTCTGCTACGATAATGACAGATGCTCATTTTCATGAAGCTCAGGCTGTCCAGGGCCAGATATGTCGGCGTACAAACAGTGCCTAGGTGCTGCCTGAAGCATTGTAGCAAGAGGAATAGAGCTTGTGCAATTAAAAGACAAGTCTGACTCCAGAACAAGTGGGCTCAAACTGCTATAAAGTTAGGTACTCGGTAAGCAGCATACCAAGGTCCTTCAACAGCCTCCTAACAACAGAAGTAGAGAGAGGAAAACACCCTCTCTATTCAAAAGTCAGGTTGTTTTTCTGGGGACTGTTTATGCAGCAGGGCTTCTGACAAGTCAGAATTGTCAGAAGCCAATCCAGCAGTGGGCACAACAGCCTTGGAGGCCTCACACACCACATCCTGCACTGAAGCCTGGCAGGTGTTGGGTGTCTCTCTCTACTGGCGTCTGCCATTTTTATGGCTATTTTCTCTAAAACGGAAATTTCACCATGTGAAATACTGAATACGTTCTAGCCATCAATCAGTTGAAAACTGTTCCTTAAACTTTTTCAGGGAGTGTAAATGACAGGACAAGGAGTAATGGCTTTAAACTAAACCAAGATAGATTTAGTGCAGATATAAGGAAGAAATTCTTTACTCTGGGGGTGGTGAGGCACTGGAACAGGTTGCCCTGAGAAGTTGTGGATGACCCTTCACTGAAAGTGTTCAAGGCCCGGTTGGATGGGACTTTGAGCAACCTGATCTAGTGGGAGGTGTCCCTGCCCATGGCAGGGGGGTTGGATTTAGATGATCTTTAAGGTCCCTTCCAACCCAACCCATTCTATGACTCCATGAAACTTAGTGGCTGGCAAATGCTGGAAGCACGTATGTCCCGAGCGCAGCACCCTGAGGCCAGGCATGCCAGCATCCACACTTGGACTTGCTCACCAATTGCCCTGGAGAGGTTGAGACCACCGTTCACTCTCCCATCCATGGTGACCTTGCCGCCAGCGTTCTTTATCCTGGCCAATTCTATCTCATCCTCTGGTTTGTGGTCATACGACATGTCGACAGCTTTGCCACCTTCTGACACCACGCAGCGAGAATCTCCCGCATTAGCCACAATCAGCTGCTTGCCCCGGATCAGGGCCACGACAGCAGTTGTCCCACTGTCAGAGCCAGGCTGCAAGAGAAACATTTGTGCTCAGACTCCTTCCTATTGCTGTAACACAGGTCATAACGGAACCAGCACTACCCACCACGTACCCAGCAGTGTCCCAAACTTTGAGGTGTTGCATTTCAACCCTTCTTTCCATAAGCACACACAGAACAATGGAGGAAAGCTGAGGGAAGCATAAACATGGCAGTAGCATGTTCACTGAGAGGCAGGGTCAAGCCATACCTTTGTTCGAGCATCACAAAGCATCAAAGGGCTCAGGATTCTCCAGTGTTCAACACATCCTGCTATATCCTCAGCTCTAACGTAGCAGTTCCAGCCCCAGCCCAACTGTCCTTGTTTTGACTAGGACAGAGTTAATTTTCCTCCTAGTAGCTGGCAGGGTGCTGCGTTTTGAATTTAGGATGAAAATAATGTTGATAACGTACTGATGTGTAAGCACTGCTCTGCAACAACTAAAACTAAGCCAAGGACTTTTCAGCTTCTCACACTGTCCTGCAGGCTGGGGGTGCATCTGGAGCAGGGAGGGGACAGACCCAGGACAGCAGACCCCCCTGGCCAAAGGGATATTCCATACCACCTGATGTCATGCTGAACACTTAATATGGGGTGGCTGGCCGGGGAAGGGGACTGCTGCTCGGGAATGGGCTGGGAATCGGTCAGTGGGTGGTGAGCAATTGCATTGTGCATCACTTGTTTTGTACGTATTATTATTAATAGTACTATTATCATTATTTTAATTTATTTTCTGTCCTAATAAACTGTATTTAGCTCAACCCACAAGCTTTTGCTTTTTTTTTTTTTCCTATTTTCTCCCTTGTCCCACTGTGGGGGTTGGGGAGGAGGGTGAGCAAACAGCTGTGTGGTGCTTAGCTGCGGGCTGGGTTAAATCACAACACCAGCTCAAGGAGACACCTCACTGCAAGCCAGGACATCTCTTCAAAGAAAGAAGGCTGGCCCTTTAGAAACTTCAGCAGTCTTGCTGTCATGCACTCCCTTCCATGCTAAACCCTCCCCAGCAGTTTCTAAGCACAGCAGACCCTGCAGTGGAGTCAGCCTCTTCTAATCTCAGCCTGCTGCCCAGATCATGCCCTATCCCTCAGTCTCTCACAAAGTCAGTCTTTCAGCAGCTGTGTTCAGCCTCAGGAGAACAGAAGGGATGTTTATCCCCAGCTGAATGGAAATAACCCCCTGCTACGTGCCCCCCTCCTCCCACAACGTGCCCTTGGCTCCACACTATGCTGCAGAACACAGGAACAAGGTGTGCACCTCCTCTTTCCCCTCCATGCCTGGTAACAACATTTCCTCCTCTTCATCCTCATCCTCCTCTGCTTCTTCAGTGTCATCTTCATCATCTTCGTTCTCTGCCTCTTCACTGCTGTAACCATCCTCATCTTCACTGCATTCCTACAAGAAACAAGGGATACCACCAGGAGTCACACAGGACACTCTTGGTGCCCTCCCCAGACAGCTGGTCCCTCCAATGTAATGACACGTGACTGGTTTGCCCCAGAGGAGTGAAATGACCTGGTAAGTTTTCCCCAGACCTGATGTCTACGAACAGAGCAGCTAGTTTCCAACTCCCACAGTGAATGGAGGGATGGTGCATGCAGAAAGACCAATGGGTATCCACTATGGCTGCTGCACAGACGAGTGTATGTTTCCCTCAGAGTTTAAAAGAGTCTAAACAATCCCCAATATTCCCATGAGATGGTCTCAAAGTATCAATCTGAAAAACCTACTCCTAGGACACACCTAGGATGAGCCAGAGACTCGTAGCTTAAGTACCACAGCAAGCAATGCATTCTGCCCAGCCAGAAGGCCACTCTGTCCCAGTGCTGTTTCCTACCTCACTGTCTTCCTCCTCTTCCTCAACCTCATCTGACTCATCCTCACTGTCCTCAAAAAATTTGGATTTGGTTGTGCGCTGGGGCTTTCCCGTAGAGGAGCAGGAGGGCCCGGCCTCCCCAGTAGAAGAGGTGACGGCCTCGTCACCTTTGCCTGCTTCAGGCTTCTGCAGAGCAGGGCTGTTGCCTCCAGTGTTGGCTTTGTCTGAGGTGGAGGAAATACCCGTGATTTCTTCATCTGGCTTCCCATTCTTCCTCTCCTTGTGGTCGATAAGCTCCCCTGGGTCAGCCTCTCCATTCATATTTGACTCCCCGTCATGCTGCTTGCCTGTCCCTTCTGTAGCGTTCTCCCCAGCTGGAGCTAAGGACTTTTGTTTGAGGTTCTTGGTGCAGTTTTGTCCATAACGTGTGAGAAGCTCTTCAATGGTCATCGTGGCTTCTTCATGCAGAAGAGCAGCTTCCTCATTATCCACTAAAAATGGAAAGGGAGTGGGGTGAGGACAAAGAGGATCAGAAAGCAAGACACATCACCATAGCAGCAGCTGTGCAACACACGCTGGGTTCAGCAGTGAGTCGCCCTGACTGGAGGTTGCTATTTGCAGACACGTTTCAGCAATGCTCAGCTTGCTGATCCCTACCAGGCATGGACAAACATAGCCAGGCCTGCACTGTCCCACAGCTTCCAGGCGCTGCAGATGAACAATATGCAAATGGCAGAGGAAGGTCTTCCATCCACTGCCAAGGCAAGCAGTCTGCAAGTTACCCCAGTGCCTCGGGCCACTGATGCTATCTTGCTGGCACAGAAGCATTTAAATTAGATGTGAGGTTGGAGGGTAAAGAGTCGTATTTCACCAGTGCAGGCTCAAGCGAAGCTGTTGGGGAAGCAGATAGACCACTTTCATGTGCAGATTTGTTCCTTAACACTGCAACATGAACAAGAATTTTTCATTAAAGCATTTGCTCCATAGGCCTTATGCAATTGCTTGGGATCCCTTTGCAATCTAGACACTTGCAATCAGATAATAAAATAGCTTTAGGTCCGCAGGACACTAGACAGAAAATAGGATGACTCCCTAAATATGAGCCAAGGACTAGAAACTCCACTGGTATCAGATAACTTCCATCATTTCCTTGTTGACATCCCCCTGGTTATCCTCCTCTTTGCTGATTAATGCCAAAAGGAAGGTAAACAGAAATATTCCAAATAGTCCTTAAAGTATAGGACAAAAAGGAAACAAACAAACAAACACACACAAAACCCTTTGCGCCTGTCAGCTGGGGAACGAGAACCAACAAACTCAGTATTTTCAGATCGACACACTGTTCACAGTGACTTACAGCTTTATATCTCCTTCAAGGTTAGTCACAAGCTATTCAGCCAAGAGCAGCACAGGATTCCACCTTGGGATTCACTTTCTATCTGGCTTCATGATCTGAAAACTACTTGCTCATGAAAAAAGCATATTCGCTTCCTTGTGAGAAAAAACTACCAAAAAGAGACAAGAATCTAATTCAATCCTGTCTGTAGTTTGTCTGCCACCAGCCTGACAGAGCTTAGCATCAGACACATACCATTTAATTTTTATAACTTAGCCCACTTCCCAGCTCAAAGATTTCTGACACGTCCTAGAAGCTTGCACCCCATAGGGGATATCCTTTGGAAAGCTCTGACAGGCTGTTTTGCCATCCATATGATTAAGGTACTAAATGATTCAAAATACCCCTAACACCAGCTCAGAGCAAGAGACAGTACTGAGAGGTGGCTGAAATCAAACTGGCTAATTTGGAGAAGTGAACCTTCTGTTAATGGAGACCTGGTCCAATTTCTCTCCGTCCCTGGCCTGGAGCTGCAGTCTTACCTATTCAGTGGCATCTGACTTACCATCATCTTCATCAGCAACTTTCTCCTTCTCATCTTCATCATCTTGGGGTCGCCCAGCCATCTGAGAGAGCTCTTTAATCACCTCCTCAGTGGTGAGCTTGGCATCTATGGCTAAGAAAGCATCTTCCAGGGCCTAGATATGAACACAGACAGAAGAGCGTGCATAATTTCATCTTCTGCCTACTGGAGTTCAGGAAGCTTTTGGAAAATCCTCTCAGAAATATGGGTTGATTTTTGGGTGGTCCTACATGGAATCAGTAGTTAGGCTTGATGACCCTTGTCGGTCCCCTTTCCTCTTGGAATATTCTATGATTCTATATCTGCTGTGATCAAGACACTTCCAAAACTCACCACACAGAACTGGAGCCCAAACTGGCCAAGGCTGGTGGCACCTCTGGGGTACATCTGGTGTCATTTCCCCCCCTCCCCCAGTCAATCAGGGACAATTCAGAGCCAGCGCCCAGGGCCCACGGCTCTGGCTGCTCAGCCAGTTTTCAGTCCACCTTTAGTGTCTGCACATGCAGCCCATAAATCAACAGCTTGTCTATAAGGATCACAAGGGAGACAATGTCAAAGGCCTTCCTGAAGTCTACAGGAGACCTGAGGACAGGACAAAGGGATGGTTCAGCAAGCAGGCTCCCTGCTTAGCAGGCTTACTGCAGTCAGTGAGCACATCCAGCGTGGAATCAGCAAAGCACGATACTTGGGTGTCTTGGCCATAGAGCAAGAGCCACAAATTGTTTTGAGTTTGCTTTGTAGGCTATCCTCAGACTAGATCTAGATGGAAGTTCTGGAGCGACTGCCTTCCCCTCACCCACACCGCTGACAATCCAGCACCCACTCTGGGGATACCTGATGCCAGACCAGGTGTTACTGCTATGAGGGAGAATAACAGCATAGAGAGAGATCATTTGGCAGAAGCAAGACACAAACACCCTAATTTGTTCTAACCTTCCACCTCTGCCAAAAACTATCCCCGTCCCCAAACAACAACCACCACCCAGAAAACTGCACTCAAAAAAACAATTTACAACCTTGACTGGAATGAGTCTGCACATTAAAAAAGAGAGAAAGATGGAAAACAGAAGGTCTATCTTTGAAAATACAATCAGCAGCTGGTACAAACTAGAAACAAGGAAGCGAAAGAGAAATGCAGACACCCTTGGAAGACGGGACAGGCAGATCTTGGAAGAACGGGGAAGTATTTAAGTACTAGGTATCTAACAACGGCTCTTTTCTGCACTGGAGCTTACAGCTGGTTCCAGGGCAGTGCTTCTTACCTTTTGCAATTTGCCTTCCTTATAGGCCTTCTGGTCTTTGATTATCTCAGGGAGATACTTGGCGCAGTAGAGGGCAACTTCTTCTCCTGAAAAAGAGCAGAAACCATTTAAAGAGGGCTGTCCTCCCAGAAGCAAAATGTATTCTTAAGCAACTGAATTCCTGAAGCAAATCTGGGGACACAAACCAGGACTAATCCAGACACGGAGAAATCATACAGGAGCAGAGCGCTGTGGATCTCACGTACGCTTCCCAGAAGGCTGCACCTCCAGAACAGCAGGATTTGCTGATGACCCCTGGGAAAACTCAGTGAGTTCTCACCCATCAGGTTTAGCCAATGCTATAAACTTCCTGAAAGGCTCATTAGGCCAACTGTTTAGACCCATTTGACTTAGAAAGCTCCATTTTCGCGTGTAAATGCAAGTATAAACAACCTCTCAGAGAATTACTGACACGTGATGAGCCACACAAAAAGTGAGCATTATGTGTTCTAGACCAACAAAAAAACAACGTCACAGCCTTGAGATGAGCCCTTCGAAACACAGGGGTCCTGATCAGCAGAAGTCACCTTGGTACAGGAAGGCGTGTGCATGCATGACTCGAGTAAAAGGTGGCCAGAACAAAGAAACCGAGCTCTGTTCTGACCTCGGTCTCCAAAATGCAGTGGAAGGTTTTTTTTTTTTTTTTGACAAAGAACCTGGAAGATAACAGATAAATAAATGATGTAAGAGAAATACAAGTGACCCTATCGCTTTTAATAAGAACTTAAAAGGAAAAACCAAGGTGACCTGACAACAGATCTGGCAGAGAAATAGAGACTGTCACTCCACTGCCAACCAATGTCCACTGACACAGACTTACTGAAAGCAGATGTCATCAATCCAACTCAAAATCTGCTCATAAAGATACTATGATTTTGGTTGATAGAACTAAGCACGACTTAGGTAAGGTACATAACTCGCATATAGGTATAGAAGACAGCACTTTGCTTAAGAAGTTAAACTTTCAATACACCACATGCTCAATAGGTAAACTGAAAACTACTGGCCATGAGACAAACTGAACAAAGAAGCACAGGGTACCATGTTTATATGCAATCATGAAGGACTGTTACAGATGATACCATAACATTTTTATTTAAGAGACAAAATGAAACAGTTTCTATGAGAGAGTGATGGAGGCAGTAATGAGTAATTGCAGTGACGTCTTCCCTCTCACGTGATAAGCTGCAGGGAGTGGGCAGAGGCTTCTCAGAGAGGTAATATGGCCATTGGGGAAAACATTTGCATAGTCTTGGACAATGGCAGACAGCCACTCTGCAGATCTGAATGCTCTATGAGATGGTCCTGAAACAACACGTCAGGGACATGCTCCATGCATCCTTATATTAAGGCTGCTTTTATTTAGAGTGTAAAATAGCTCATCTAGCAGACCATAAAACTGTAGCCGTGAATCTGGAGGACATTAATGAGCAGACTATCCCAGGGGTCAGCACGGGGTCCAGTCCTGCTTAACATCTTCATTAACGATCTGGACCACAGGGTAGAGCGCACCTTCAGTGACTTTGTAGATGATGCAAAACCGAGGGGAATGGATGGATCACCAGAGGGCTGTGCTGCTGTCCAGAGGGACCCTGACAGGCTGGAGAGGTAGGCTGACAAAAACGTCACTGTTGTGGTTTAACCCGGCCGGCTGCTCGGGATAGACTGGACATCGGTCAGCGGGTGGTGAGCAATTGCATTGTGCATCACTTGTTTCATATACACTATTATTATTATTATTATTATTATTGTTTCCTATCTTAATAAACTGTCTCTATCTCAACTCTCGTTTCACCTTTCCGTTTCTCTCCCCCATCCCAGAGAGGGAGGGGGGAGGGTGAGCGAACGACTGTGTGGTGTTAAGCTGCCGGCCGGGTTAAACCACAACAGTCACGAAGTTCAACATCGAGGAGTGCAAAGTCTCGCACTTGGGAAGGATCAACCTCAGGCACCAGAACATGCTGGGGGCCACCCAGATGGAAAGCAACTCTGCAGAAAAGGACTTAGGTAGAAGTCCTGGTGGATACCTAAGTTGACCGTGAGACAACAACGTGCCCTCACTGCTAAGAAGGCTAACATCATTCTTGGCTGCATTAGGCAAAATATCACCTGTAGGTCAAGAGAGGGGATCCTTCCCCTCTAGTCAGCATCGGCGAGGCTGCACTTTGAGTACTGTGTCCAGTCCTGCCCCCCCCCCCAGCACAGAGAGACCTGGGCCCAGCAGGGAGAGCCCAGGCCGGGGCCCCCGGGGTGCTGCCGGGCCCGGAGCCCCCGTGCTGTGGGGAGAGGCTGCGAGAGCTGGGGCTGCTCGGCCTGGAGCAGAGGAGGCTCCGGGGGAGCTCCCCCATGGCCGTCAGGACCCGCAGGGAGGTGCGGAGAGGCCGGAGCCGGGCTCTGCTCAGCGGTGCCCAGGGCCAGGCCCAGAGGCCCCGGGCCCAGCCTGGAGACCCGGCGGCTCCCCCTGCCCCTCAGGCAGCACCGCTGGGCTGGGCGGGTGCCGGAGCCTTGCTTGATTGGGGGGACTGAACCAGACCTCCAGAGCTCCCTTCCAGCTTCAACCATTCTGTAAAGCACTTGCAGAGAACACCAACAGCTTCTTGATCATACTATAGGGAGTGAGCTGAAAAGCCTGGCTTGAAGACAGCTGTGAGAATGCAGGGCTCGTGCCATGGGCAAGTGAGTTCCAGGACTTGGCTGGTATCTTGGCCTAGACCTCAAAATTATACATATGCACTCCTATGAAAAGGTTTGACCAGTAAGCAAGGTGATGAATTGTGCATACCTCAGCAGACTGAGAAGAAAAAACATGAAAACTGCATGAATATCTTGTCAAAAATTAGAAGCTCCAGCCAAGTGGGCTACTGACACAATTGCCAGTCATCACAAGGGGCAGGTACAATCTCCTCCATAGGATCTTAGAACCATTTAGGTTGGAAAAGACCTCTAAGATCATCAAGTCCAACCACTAACCTAGCACTGCCAAGTCTACCACTAAACCTAAGCACCCCATCTACATACCTTTTGAATACCTCCAGGGATGGTGGCTCAACTACTTCCCTGGGCAGTCTGCTCCAACACCTCACAACCCTTTCAATGAATTTCATTTTTTCCCCTTAATATCCAACCTAAACATCCCAGGCTGCAACTTCAGGCCATTTCCTCTTGTCCTATCACTTGCTGCTTGGGAGAAGAGCCCCCCACCCTGCTACAACCTCCTTTGAGATAGTCATAGAGAGCGATAAGGTCTCCCTGAGCCTGCTCTCTACGCTAAATAACCCCAGTTCCTTGAACCACTCCTTGTAAGATTTGTTTCACTTCCAACTTGATCTGCATGATGGCCAACTACAAGAAGCATCACACTCATAGGCTCTCATCCTCCACGGGGTTTTCAACCTGGATGTTTGCTGGGAAAGCCACATGACAAGCATTAAGCAATCCAGGAGACTTCTGGAGTCCACTGAGGACAAATTCCTGGACCAGGTATTAGACAAACCAACCAGAGAAGTGTTATTGGACTTGGTGCTCACCAATGCGGAAGAGCTCATTAAAGTTAAGATTGGAGGAAGCCCGGGTTGCAGTGACCATTCCCTGGTTGAGTTTGCGATCTCAAGGGATACGGGCCTGGCTAAGAGCAAAGTCAGGACTTTGAACTTCAGAAGAGCTAACTTCCAGCCATTCAAAGAATTAGTGAATGAGATCCTATGGGACAAGGTCCTTACAGACACAGGATCTGATTAGAGCTGGCAACTCTTTAAGGAAGTTTTCCTTGTAATGCAAGAGCTCTCTATTCCCA
The DNA here is from genome assembly GCA_011076525.1 of Nettapus auritus. NCBI lineage: Eukaryota > Metazoa > Chordata > Aves > Anseriformes > Anatidae > Nettapus > Nettapus auritus. The sequence continues at coordinate 118,572,982 of CM021767.1, forward strand.
TACGTAATAAATCAAGCAGGGAAGGTAGGAAACCATCATGGCTGAACAAGGACCTGCTGGTCAAACCTAGGCAAAAGAAGGAAACGCACAGACAATGGGAACAGGGCCGTGTGCCCTGGGAAGAGTACGGAAATGCTGTCTGGATGTGCAGGGATGGGATCAGGAAAGCCAAGGCACTGAGAGAGCTAAACTTGGCAAGGGATGCAAGGATTAACAAGGAGTTCTACAAGTACATTGACCACAGAAGAAAGTCTAAGGAGAGCATATCGCCTCTGACAAACGAAGACAGAACTGGTAACAACAGATGATGAGAAGGCAGAGGTACTTAACTTCTTTTTCTCAGTCTTCACTAGAGATGTGGGAAGCCTGACCACGAGTCCCCAAACCTCTAGGTGGGGGATGAGAGAACAGAGTCCCTCCCTGTTGTAAGCAAAGAGCATGTTCGGGACCTCCTGATGCATCTTAACATGTCTACGGGCCCTGATGACATGCATCCCAGGGTCCTGAGGGAACTGGCTGATGTAGTCAACCAAGCCACTCTCCAACATATTTGAAAAAGACTCTGAAGGTCTTCAGAGGTTTTCCTGATGGCACTATACAAATGCTAAACAGGAATGGTGTGGGTAAAAGCCTGCATTACTTGTACCAGTCGACTGTTCTGACAGAAGAGCATTGCCAAAGCCACCTGCTTAGATCAGAAATGGAGAAGAGAGTGATTGAAGGGCAGCTCCATCTCTGCCCAGTGGGGTCTGCAGATGAGGCAACAGCACCCTGCAGTCTGTGCTACTGGAAGCAGCTGACAGATCTAATAATACCAGCACAGACACCTCATCACATGCCAGATGGAAAAGATGACTGAGCAGTGCAATCTTCATGTCTAAGGTAGGGGCAAGGAACGTTCTTCACAGCAACAGGTAGCTTGATCTGAGAAAGACATCAACAGCTTTACAGTCTTCCTTTTAGTACTTTCATACTGTCTCTGTAAGCAAGTAAGGCATGGAATGGTGGATAGCCTATAGGAAAATGGTCTCCACAAGCTTGGCAGCACTATAAAAACAATATAATAGAGAAATATCTTTCTCTGTCACCACAGAAGCAGGAATCCAGTCCCAATACAAAAAGCTTTGACATATAAACAAGCCATTTATTTGAAATAGTGACATAGATTAAGCAGTGATCTCAAAGTCTCTGATATGTCTGGCCACCAAAAAAACAAGTTACTGCTGGGAGAACTTGTAGGTGTCACTGAAAATGAGAAACTTTTGGTGCTTCCCCTGTAGTTCCAGCACAGGATGTCACAACTTTTTCCTGCAAACTAATAAGGCTTTGCACAGGAACTTTTGCAATTATGTCTTCTCCATTGACTGCAGTTTGCCTACAAACGAGGCCACCTGCTGTGAGCAGAGCTGGCAGTGGTGGTACCCATCTCCCTTATACAAAAGACACAAAAGTGCTCACTTACACTGTTTTAACCAAAATTTCTAGAAAAACAAGATTCTCCTTTGGAGTCCTCTAGTTGCAGATGATGATTCATCACGAGTCCTCACATCTAATAGCTGTGTCCCTTTGGTGCACAGGAGGCAGCTACCAGCCCAGCACACAGACCAGAATCTAGTTGCTTGCACAGCAGTTCCAGTGAGGTCTAATGGGTTTTATAAGCTGAATCAGTAACTACCTCAACACACAGTGCTGCCAGCATTGCCAGAGAAATGGAACTGGCTCAAGGAATTCATCTTCTACATGCAGACAGACGTACTAAAATATTCTGTCTCAGCACTTCTGGACCTGTCACAGCAAGAAACCCATCAGGTTTTTCTCACTGAAAAAGCCTTTGTGAGAGTACAAGGGAGAAGCCTGATCCCAGCTGGCACACTGAGTGGGCACTAAGTACCAGGGCCAGCAGTGGCAGAAGGGGAACCTTTCTACAGTTTTGCTGAGGTGCAGTCAGTAGAATTACCCCACTGGATAATAACGGCTCCTTTCGGTTCATCGTGTAAGCAAAACTGGCAGTATGTTACCCAAGCCAAAAATCAGCCCACTCACCACATTTTAACAAGACCTCATCCTCATTATGTATCAAGCATTTTCCCTCTGAAAACTGAGGCCCCGGGTGAGGGCAGCAGCAGCAGGGTTGAACAGCCAGGTAAGAAAGCCAATTTAGATACCTCAGTCGTGCTCGGTGCTTTTTATCATTATCTTTCCCTGTCAGTTTTACTAGGAAACAAAGGATTCAACCTCATAACATTCCTTGCCTTACTGGAACAGGGAGAAGAGCAACTACCAAAGTGACACCAGTTGCAACCGAGTAACACTGACTCCTTGATCTGACCACAAAGACTGCGAAGCAGAAGACTTCCCTACTCTTACAGCCACGTGCCACTCTTCTTTGATGGTGTCTCACCTACTGCGGTATTGTCTCAAAATTAAAAATCCCCTCACTTCTTCAATTTCTGTGCTATACACACAAGCGTACGCTCTCATTATGGCTATATAGAGAAGCAACAGACAATCCATTAGGATAAAAATATTCCCCAAACCACTCATGCTCACCTGGGCATTGGAAGCGACTAAAAGCCTCAGAATCATCTGTTGGCAATGAAGTGCTCAGGGCTGTGCAGTTGCCTAGGCAGACCTACAGCAAATGGTTCTGGTTGCCCTCACCTGCAACAAGCATTTTAGACAGCATTTCCAGAAAAATGTAAGTTGGGAAGAGCTCTTTGAAGCACAAAGCTGAACCGTAAAACAGAATAAATTTTCAAAGATGTAAACACACAGAAAACAAAACAATGTAAGCGAGAGGAACGGCCGTGCAGGCTCTTCCATTAACCATGGTAGGCAAGACCACAGGGCTATCAGCCCAGAGGAGGGAACGGAACCCATTGCCTGCAACTTGCAGAAAAAGTTCTGCATGTTCCAAGGTGCATTTTAGACTGCACAGGAGTCCTGGCACTAATGGTTTTCAGATAGCAGGGAAAAGAAAATTTCACCAAATATAATTTTCAAGAAACGGAACAGAAAAGAAGCAGGGGTACAAAAACACAGCTTGATATTCACTCGTGGAGTGCATTCACCTGGCATAGACTTCAAAAGCCTGCAGGGGCTGAACCCTTAGAGAATATAATTATTCATATATAAACCAACAACGATTTCAGAATCACATCTTCCATGCCTCCAGTATTAAACCCACTGTAAAAGTCTCAAAGCCTCCATCAATCATGTTATTAATGTTTTCTAGAAGGGAAGCATCCAGCTAAGTAATGCCAAAGCATCAGCTGCATTTCCTGGTTAATGTGATACAGACACACTAGGAAAGTCTTCAGGAGTATCAAGTAAACTACAGAATCTGTAGAACTGAATTAAATCGAAAAGTAAGTATTTAGAGGGCTCTCCAGAGAGCACAGTTTTATGTTTGTAAAGAATTAGGGAGTGCTTTTGATTGCCAGAGAGCATATGGAGTTTTCAGGCTGTCTGAAAGATCAAGCAGAAAGGTGAACACATACATTAGAGAGTTCAGGTCTCAGAGCACATTTCTGCACGGATAGATGCCCCTGCCCAAAACTACATCTGATGCAGTTTTAAAAGCAGGAGCCTCATTCAGATGAAGTATGGAACAAAATCCATTTATCTTGGACTTTCAGGAAAAGGTGGTTCCAGAGTACCTAAGACGCAGCTGGAATCTTTCTGCAGTATAATTTCTCCACCCCTGGAAGCACAGGCTTGAATAGGACACGTAAAGACAAAAACAGGCAGCAGCCTTGAGGCCAACACCTAGAAACCTAGGCAAGACAAAGGCCTCCAGAGATAAAGGTTCCTAGATGAAATCTTCTTCAGTGCATGTACATGCACAAACCCATCCTATCTCATCTTCACAAGGCTGAAAGTAGATCTCCCTCTAAATCTGATCTGTATTTGGACACATACACCCAATCTGAATATAAAATAAAGCTTAGAGTCAAATGACAAGTAAACTAGCTACCAACAAATACCACAGAATCCTTATGAATTGGAATACCCTGCCAAAACAGGAAAAGAAAAATACCAGAGTATTAACTCCCATCCTGAGACAATGATAGTGCATAGAGAATGCTTCTGTCTTAGATCAGAAGGCAAGAAGACAAAAAAAAAAAAACAAAAAAAAACCACACACACACAAAAAAACACACAGGTTAGGAGGTTGTGGAGTCTCCTTTTCTGGAGATATTCTGGACCCATCTGGACACCTACCTGTGCAACTTGCTCTAGGGAACCTGCTTTGGCAGCGGGGTTGGACCTGACGATCTCACAAGGTCCCTTCCAATCCCTACAATTCTGTGATTGTCAGTTCCATCACACTGCATACTAACTGGAAGAAATTTACAATGGGGCTTGCTGTATTCTACTTCAACACCCTGTTGGGGCAAAAAATAAGGAGACCTCACTATGATAGTGAGGAACTACGTGTAAATGAAAATGCTTATTAAAAGGAAATTAAAACAAACAGCTAAAAGGATAGAGCATGTGTAGGCAGCAACAGAGACTGATCAGAAACACCATGCTTGTGGTGCCAAGTACCTATGTATCATTTTCCAGGGTTTGGGAGGGAAGAGGCCAGGGCAACTAAAAAGGAAAGCGAAACAGCCCATTACAACGTGTAAGCCAGCCACAACTTTCAAACAGCGTAAGTCTTGTCCATAACAGGAAAGCAAGGTATAAAAGCAGGTATAAAAGCAAAATTAAATTTAATCTTTCCATTAACAGCAAAAACATGTTAGAGAGGTTCCCACCACAAAGCCTTCTTTTATATGGGACAAACCTGAGGAATTGTTTCAAACTAAAGAATGCATCATTCAAATCATACAAAAGTAGGAACAGGCAAACGTTAATCTTCAAAGGCAAGTTCAGTGTAGGATACTGTATCTGCATCCTTCCTGATAAGGTTTGCCTAGGAAAAAATGTAGAAATTCAATCACCAGAAATCTAAAACACAAGTTAGAAATATACGCCAGTGCTTTGCCATCCTGATTAATGGATTTCCCTAACATCTACCTCAAATCTTTTCCATTGTATTAAAAAAACAAAAACACATTACTTCATATTGTACACTAACAGGAATGTCACAAGAGCATCAAAAGTCTTTTTAATACCCAACAAATGAAATAGATTTTCTGAGATAACAGGAAGGTCTAACACACTGGTCTTACACAAAAATACATGGCTTGATATTATTTGTTCTTGACCGGTTTTTGCTAGCTGTTACTTATCTTATCTGTTAGATGCTTACAAACAGTTTCCCAATTTCTATAAGAAATAACATGTTTAATAGTTCCTGAATCCCTCTATTCCTTCTCCTTTGTCCTTCTCTGCCTTTCAGAACAATCCGTCATTCAGATGCTCTGGAGAATAATCCTGGGGACACCAGCAGGTACTCCACACAGTTCTCTGCATACTCTAGGATGAAGTTCAAGAAGAAAATTTCAGAACAATCTAAATACGTCAGACAGACTACCTTTTGAAGAACTATTAGCTTTGTCAGCTACCTACTCAGACCAATCTTTCTAGTAGGGACTACTACTTCAAATAAGTCTTAAATTCTTATCGACAAATTGGCAGAATTAGGTAACTTGTTTCTAAAGGAAATCGGATATGAAAGTGAGAAGTCAAGAACTGGGGTAGGTAACCTTTCGCTTAATTCCAGTCCAGTATCAGAGAAATGAGAGGTATACATATGATACAAAAAAAATCATTTAAAAAGCTTCGGGGAGTGGAGAAAACTACTTTTGCAAGGCTACAGACCAGCACATCTGGTATCCAAGCCCTGCAAACAGCAGAAATTGTAAGAAACAGAATTAGCAGATACATACATACATTTGGATGAATGGGCAGAAATAAACAACTGGCAGAGGATGTCACAAACTGGTCCATTTTTTTCAGAGATACAAAGAGCAGGAAGAAATAGGTCATTTAGTCAGCTTACTCCATACAGATTTTCAAAATGTTTTCAAGTAAGTCAAATGTTTTATATACTAAGTTGCGATGGGAAAACAGGTAATATTTGAAAGAAGCAAACAGTTTTCAGAATGGAGGATGACTACTGGTAGAGTTCCTTGATGATTTATGTTCTTTTACATCTACATGAAGCATCTGGAAGAGAGGGTCAAGTGAGACGCGATGGATCGATCATTCAGGATGACCCAAACTAGTCATCTGCAAAATTTTACGGCAGGCTCTTGTGCTTTTACGTGACATTGGCAGATGAAATTCCTCACTTGACAAAGACATTAATAGTAACTCATGGATCAAGCAGATCCTCCTGGAAACTATGCTTAGGCACACTGAGAACTGAGAACAGACTGGTGACAGCCAAGAGGGCTTCACTAAAGGCAAACTGCTCCTGAAAAATTTGGTGGCCTTCTATGATGGGGTCACAGCATTGGTAGGGAAGGGAAAAGCAACTGATACATTTACCTGGACTCGTGCAAAGCATTTGACACTATCCCACACAACATCCTTGTCTCTAAATTGGAGACATGGACTTGATGGATGGAACACCCAGTGGGTATGGAATTGGCTGGATGGTTGCACTCAGAGTTGTGGTCAACAGCTCAAGGTCCAGGTGGAGATCAGCAACAAGTGGTGCACCTCAGGGGTCGGTACCGGGACCGGCACTATTTAACATCTTTGTTGGTGACACGAACAGCGGGATCGACTGCACCCTCAGCAAGTTTTCCGATGACACCAAGCTGTGCAGTCGACACGCTGGAGGGAAGGGATGCCATCCAGAGGCACCTGGACAGGCTTGAGAGATGGGCCTATGGAAACTTCATGAGGTTCAACAAGGCCAAGCGCAAGGTCCTGTGCCTGGGTTAGAGCAATCCCAACCATGAATACAGGCAGGGCGACGAGTGGATTGAGAGCAGCTCTGAGGAGGACTTGGTTTTGGTGGATGAAAAGCTTGACGTGAGCTGGCAATGTGCACTTGGAGCCCAGAAAGCCAACCGTACCCTGGGCTGCATCAAAAGAATCACATACAGCAGGTCAAAGGAGGGGATTCTCCCCTTCTACTCTGCTCACGAGACCCTACCTGGAACAGTGCATTCAGCTGCAGGACTCCCAACACTATGAAGACCTATTGGAGCAATTACAGAGAAAGGCCACAAAGTTATCAGAGGGCTGGAGCACCTCTCCTATGAAGACAGGCTGAGGGAGCTGGAGATGTTCAGCCTGAAGAAGAGAAGGCTCCAGAGAGACCTTATACTGACTTTCCAATACCTAAAGGGAGCCGACAGGAAACCTGGGTGAGGGACTCTATCAGGCAGTGTAGTGATAGGACAAGAGGCAATGGTTTTAAACTAAAAGAAGGTAGATTTAGTGTAGGTACAAGGAAAACAAATTGCTCTGAGTACGGTAAGGCCCTGAAAAAGTTTGCCCAGAGAAACTGTGGATGCCCCATCCCTGGAAGCGTTCAAGGCCAGGCTGGACGAGTCTTTCAGTAACCTGATATAGGGAACGTGTCCCTGCCCACGGCACGGGGTTGGAAACAGAGGATCTTCAATGTCCCTTCCAACTTAAAGCATTCTGTGATGCTGTGGAAAAAAGAGACAACCAGCCTACATATTGGACAGACTGAAAAACATGTATTACCACTTAAGAAATATCTGGGAGCAACTGGGAGAGAGTTCTAAAAATGTCAGCTCACAGTTTAGTTGTATTAAAACAGCTGACACATTGCTAGGAAAGGAACTGAAAACAAAGCAGAAAACACTGAAGTCACAAATTGACGATACACCCTTATCTTTAAAGCTCTGTGCAGTTCTAGTCAGCCTGCCTGAAAGCATGTTGCAAAGCTGGAGCGTGTCCAAAACCAACAAACGTGATTAGAGGTGTGGAACAATATGAAGCCTGGAACTCACGGCCATGTCCAACACAGGTCGTGTAATGACTGCCATGGCCCAGGCATTTAATTGCCTCTGCAAAAAATTACCAAAGTGATCCATGGTGCACTTTTGGCATAAGTTTGTACTCAAATTATTTCTGGACACCGTTCAGGAGGCAGTAGGAACCAGTTGGGATGCAGGCACACTATTCTAAATTCTAGGATGGGTTAACAGCATCAGTGTGGCCACACCGTTCCAGCTGGCCTCAGGGCCAGAAAATTGGCACAGATCTTATTTAATTTAACAGCACAGATTTAGATCAGAGACGAGTCTAGGACTCTTCTTATTAAAAGAAAGGACACACTTTTATAATTTTGGACTCTGTAAGTGGTAACAGAGTGATTATTTACTAATTTCTCATAACGCAAGTTGGTGATATTGCAGTGAAGTTATCAGACAGAGACAGATCAAAGTATTTTTTTTTTTCAAACAAAAATTAACTTGTATATAAAACATCCTATGGAAATAACCACCAAACATATAAACCTGGTTTAAAATGCCATTAGACGAACTCACAGAGTTAATCAAAAAGACTCAGGAATGCCTTCAAGATTGTATGACTACAGTCCCTAGCTCGGGGATCCCCTAAATGGGGCATGGAAGCTGGGTATGCTAGGGAATGGATCTGCCTACTCTGTTTTTGTCTTTCCTTGAGCAACCAGTACTGACAACCACCAGAGCACGCTGACTACTGTCAGACCTCTGGTTCCATCTGAAATAGTCTTTCTTAAGGCCACTCTTCTGTGATTATCCTAACTTACCTATCAATAAAATAAACAGGCATTCTAGAGTTTTAGCAGACGGACTGAAATCTCATTGCAATTTTGTACCAACCCATGACCTTCCTTCTAGAAATCCTAAGAAACTTTCAGACCCTTAGTCAATGATATCTATCTACCGAAGAAAATGCTTTCCAAGAAGGAGCAGGATTTCTAACGATAAACGGACTTGCTCCAGCTGCCCTGACAGAAGCCGCTTTCACTGAACAGCCCAGAAGAGCCTCAGAGAACTCTGGAGAGATCAGGGAACGCAGTTACCTCCGTGTCCATCGTAGACCGAGAACATGGCTGTTTCACTGTCCAGCTCAGGTATGCAGTTGTGTGCATCCTGAAAGAGAGAGCAAAAGTCAGGAATGACAAGGATTGCAATGGACGCTCATACAGAACTGGAGAAAGGAGTATGGAGGCTATGAGCACTGGAGGGAGAGCAAGAACCATAACAAAGCCTGCTCTCATATTCTCAAAAGCTTACCTGGTGAGCACTTATCTTCCAAGAAGGAGCACAGATCTTTAATATGTTGCTCTCTGTGCTAGAGCAGTAGCCCAGCCTTGTCAGTGTGAGATCGTACCATGAACTGCTTTAGTTCCTTGATACAACTCTAGATATTTCCAGGCTCAAGCCAGAAGCAAATCCCTCTGCTTGTGGTACCTGCAAGGCCGGTGTTAATGTAGTAGCTCACAGTCCTTAAACAACGTATGGCAGCGAGCTCTGTGCTCCGTTATATAAACCGGTATCTAGACCAAGGGCTGTCTAACAGCACAGCGAACACCGGTACCGACAGTCTGACAACTTCCCCCTTGCAGGCAAACGTTGGCTCTGGGTCACCTGCAGCATCTAGCCATTCCCACAGACGTTTTGTCTTCTCCTGCTCTTGCCAAACAAGTTCCTAGCAAACCAAAAAGGGACTCTGATACATCGGTGAGGCCAGAACGTCACACGCACAACCTCCCGACCTCACGGCTTCAACACAGCCAGCAGCTTCGCTCTGCTTGTCCTGGTGAATGCAGCCAGGAATGGTGACAGCTGTCTGTCCCAGCAGGCCAACCAAAGGGAGCCTCGCTACACACAGGATTGCTGCATCCACCAGGAACAAACAACTGGGTTAGAAAACCTCCTCCTGGGCACAAAGGCTCCTTTGCATTGCTCTTGTCACATGGGATGCTCCAGAAAGGCACGGCTGGCCTCAGGCAGTTACCTGGGGAGTGAGGGGAAGAGCCAGACCTCTGTCAGCATCCCGTAAGCGCTGCAGCAGAGGACGCACAACCGACAGCCCTCAAAGCGCAGCACCAGGTATCACTTCCCGAGGTAAGAGGCATCTCCGTTCTGCCAACTGTCCAGAAACCACGAGACTGCCTGTGGGAAAACTGCGGGAAAGGTGCGTCCCAGTAGGTCTGGGGGCATAAATATCAAACTCAACCGGCCTCTGTACGTGCTCCCAAGCACAACAGAGCACAAGGTGCAGGCACAGACCGGCCTCTCTGTCTCCGCAAACTCACCAGGAACAGTGACTTCGAAGGAGGTGCTGCCCAGATTTTACAGCCTGGCCCCTTTCACCCTGAGTAAGGAAACCAAGTCTGGTAACGCCAGTGCAAAGCCTGGAACTGACGAATGGACTGAACCTCTCTCTCAAACGCCTGCTCCCCGCTGATTTCCTAACGCTTTCTAATTTCCCAAGGTTGAAGCCCTAACCTATCAACCCACAGCCGGACTGCACACCAAGTGCTTCTGTTAAAGAACAATCATGCCATTGTTTAAACAACGCGATTCCGTCTCCTTGCTGCCTTCATCACCTTAACGTTCAATGTTCCGCAGGCTGCCCCAAGCAGCACCCCGCTCTTCCAGTCAGCTGGCTGCAGGGCCGCGTGTGCCCGGTCAGCCAGAACCCAGTACACCGCATGCAGCCACCCCATCGCCGCACAGTCAGGCAGCTGATGAGCTTTCCTACTTTACCGTAGACTCTTAAATAAGTAAATGTGATTTATGAAGTCTTTGGCCTCTAGGATCCCACAGTCTTGTAAGAGAACCCCATTTTTCTGCAGTTCCTGCTAAGTGGTAATAGAAACAGAAAAAGTTTCTGGCTTTATGCAGCACTTGGTGTAATGAAACTCGTGACAGTCCGATGAAAAAGGCAAGTTATAACCTCGGTTCAAAACAACAACACCACCACCACCACTCTGAATTATAACGTAGGAAATTTAACCAGAGTTCACTGGACACAGTGAATGGAAATAACAAAGCCCCAGCATTTTTATGCTCACTTTTCACAGCATTTACAGAAGCTAGAGACAGCAAAACCACAACAAATTAACTGGGATAAGTCCCTGGTGACTAAACAGTGGCTTAATTAAAGCGAGAAGCACAAATGCTGCTGGGGAGGAAACCCAATTCTGGCCAAGCTGGTCTTTGTGCTCCATCTGTATGACACTGAAACACGTCCTGATCCCGAACCAGGGCAGTACTGTCGAGGAGGCAGACAAACAAGGCCAGCACACCTCAGCAGGAGACGGTTCAGTTCCCGTGCCGCACACAGAACCGCCTCTACACTACTTTGAGCGCTGCCATGAGCTGCTAACGGCTCTGGACGCCCGACCGCACACACGTTTCTGGCATTTTCAACACTACGGCCAGTTCAGAGAGCACCCAATTGACCACAGAGACCACTGTGAGCCGCCAGCACAAGCAGCAGCTGTCAGCTGAGTCTCCACCTCCCCTTCGAGGCCTGTCAAACTATCTGCAGCCGACTGCCCTCCAAGTAACCACGATCTCGTACTCTTCAGAACGAGCAAGAGAGCTCACACAGCCCAGGTGCCAGCAGCCCCTCAGTATCAGCCTCCTGCTATCCAACCGTAGCGTGAGAACAGCACCGAAGAGCTTGGAGGAACCCAGTCCATCCGCCCCAGGAGTGCCTCCCTCCTGTACCCGTCACGTTATCCCACAGCACCCCTCTCCGTACCGGGAAGCTGTCTTCATCTTTTCCTTTTTCTTATTCACCCATGGCACCTCAGACTACTGTTTTGTTGTTGGTATTCATGCCCTTTGTGTTTCTCACCAGCCAAAACCATTTCCTCATTCGCAAAGCAAACTCTCTGTGCTAATGGATTCTTATTATGAATTTCTTCACTGCCCCGTATACCTGTCTCACTTAGAGGCTCCCAAGATGTAAGTTAAAGGCAACAGACAACACTTACATCATTTTTCACTGTCTAAAAACGTCTGGTTCCACCTACCACTTCTGCACGCTCTGTCTAGCTTCACTAACAAAACTATACCTAAAATTTTAAGTGATAATCAACAAAATAACCACTTGCTCAGAGCTTTTTCCAAGCTTTGTGAATGAGTAAAAGTAAACATGAAAAAGTAATAGAAAACAAGACAAGAGACAGAAAACTCATAGTACCAGAACACAAGAAAACACAAAACTGTCCAATTCTGCTCAGCCGGATGTACACACAGTGAGTTTTTCACCCCACCGTGGACTCCGAAGCAGTTTGCAGCAGGTTCCGCTTGTAACACAAGCGCTCCTACCATCTCCTCATCCCTTGTTAAAACGCAGCTAAACCACGTCTACACCAACGTCCTCAGCATTGCTTTTGTCAGCATGGAGACATGCCAAAGATGTTGGTTGGTGCAAAAAACACAGCTGCAAGCTCTGGGCCTCATCCAATTTCCATAAAGGTCAGTGACAGCAAGAACAGGCCCCAAATGAGCGAAACGATGAGCCCACTTCTCTCCTGCGGAAGGCCCACCGCAGCCCACCACCAGCGCTGTGGTCAGCTGCAGCTCTGAGCTCCCCTCGGCCAAACCTCTGCGCACCGAGCATGCCAGAACGCTGCGGGCGTTCAGCTTCTTAGCCGTGAGCTAATCGCCTTGCGGAGATTACACCGCACACGTCTCCGTGTTACGGGAACGACCCTGTGCCACCATTTCACCCATGCAGAGGTCACCAGAGTTGAGCAACCGCAACACTGGCAGTCACATTCAACGCAGCACAAAGATCCTCTGAGTTTATCTTAAAAGCACGAGCAACAACCTTCCTGCCTCTTCTACCCTAGAAACTATAGCCGACAGTTTCTTAAAGCTCTGCTGCACACAAAGAGAAAAAACCTGGTCCCTATTTTGCACCAGTAGGACTGTTGTAACATTTCACAAGCCGTGAATTATCTGAAAGCAAGACTCGTGAAAACGTATTTATCACAAAGGTTGCTTTACTGCATTTAGAGCAGTCCCACCCTTGTGACTGCAGGGACCTGTATCGGTCCTTGTCTTATTTCCCTTGTTTGCCAGCTGCCTAGAAGGAAAATAAACCAGCACGTTAATGGTATTCAGAGGGAGTCAAATTCAAAGAACCAGTAACCGCAGGCAAGGCAGAGAAGTAACCCCGGCAGATCTGCGTTGCTCTCGTACAAGCAGCTTTGCCAAGTAGTTCCAACAGACTCCATCGTTGGGAGCAGTCCGGAGAAGCACCTGGCTCCTGCAGCCAGATGTTCATCTTGGGATAGTTCATTTGTCCCATAGCAAGTACCAGCGACCGGCTGGCAAAGCCAGGAGCAGCTACCGCTAAGTTACAGCAGCGGTGAGAGCTCCTTCAATCGTTTTGCCTTTAAAATAATAAAAAAACAGAGAGAGAACGAAACTTCGTTTCTGCTTGGGAAGAACAGCAGACATCTTTGCCTGCGGACCGGTTTGCTCTCCTTCCCCGACTCGTCCCGAGCACCCCACCGTCCCTTCCCTCCGCTTTTCGGCCCGAGCTCCTCGCTCCCCGCCGGGGTTTGCGCCTCGACGCGCCCGCTCCCGGCGCAGGGAGGCCCTGCCCCAGCTCCCGGCCGCTCCCGCCAAGCGGGGCGCGTTCCGCAGCCGCTCCCCGCGCACGCGGCGGCAGCGGCGCCACCGGGCC
>CM021767.1:118586968-118616800 GCA_011076525.1 Nettapus auritus
GGCCCGGCCCGGCTGACGGCGCGTCCCGCCCGCAGGGTGTGCGGCTGCGGCATGTCGGAGGGCGAGTCCAAGCAGGTGCCGAGCGGCGGCTCCGACTCAAAGCCGGAGCCCGCGTCGTCCGGCCCGGGAATGACCTCGGTGTCTGCGCCGGTGGCTTCCGCGGCGCCCCCGGAGGAGGAGGAGGAGGAGGAAAGCGAGGACGAGTCCGAGATCCTCGAGGAGTCCCCGTGCGGCCGCTGGCAGAAGCGGCGTGAGGAGGTCAGTGTCGGCGGCCGGTTCTCGGACTGGGCCTCGGGGCGCGCGAGGGGAGTCCTGGGAGCTGCGGGCACGGCACCGGCGCGGGGCCCGGCCCGGCCCGGCCCTGCCCTGCCCTGCCCTGCCCTGCCGGCCGTCCCCGGGCCAGCCCGAGCCCTGGTGACGATGGCCTGTCACGGTCCTCGGGCTCTAGAACACGGGGGTTGAGCGCTGCCTGCTTTTCTCCTGTACATTTGTAGCGCTGAAAGCTCTTCCGAACAGGTGGCGTCGGGGCCAGCTGTTGCTGCTGCGCTGAGGGAGTTATTTCTAGCGTTCATACACGTGTCTGGTTTCCCAGATCTTTTGTTCTGGGGACAATGAAGAGCAATGGCTGGACAGTGCTTGGCGTTCAGTGGGGAGTGTGGAGGGAATGGCATCTGCTTCCAGTTTTGCAATCTCATCTGCTTTTGAGTTACACCTTGGCTTTGGTTTGCTTTAGAGTCTCCCGCTAAGATAAAGCACAACCCGTTCATGCAGACTCGTATCTTGGCTTGCCCGATTTGCCTTCGCTTCTTGGTGCACGTATTGGAATTGTGCTGTACAATGACATGAGTAGATTGGACCTTCCTGTTTTGGAGCCCTTTTTTCCCACTCCGTGCTGTGTTCTGTTTGTTTTATTGAAGGCTGTCTTCAGAAATTGGTGTCTGCTTCATGTTGCTTCAGTGAAGCAAGCTCTGTAGCTGACAAAGTCTTAATTCAAGGGCTGATGTAGTCTTAAACAAGTCAGGATGAGCATAGACGTGTCTAGTTACCAGATAAAAATGCAGGGCAGTACAAACTTTGGCGGTGGTGAAAGAGTCATTTGTTTTGATGTAAATTTGGAGGTCAAAATAAGGCCAAGGATCCCTCTGTTTCTTACCTTTTTTTGCTTAAAAGCTGTTCTGTTTTTGTTAACATAAGCTAATTCCCAGCAAGGTGTAATATCAATGTGCCATTTTTTGGTGAAGTTGTAAAACTCGGATGGGGGGGAGGGATGTCTGTGTAAGGCTTTAATTCTGTTCTCCAGAATATATTCCTTTTGATAACCTGAAACTATGGCTAGAAATACGTTTTGTTGTTGTTGTTTGTTTGTTTTTATTTGAACAACCTGTGCTGAATCAATGCACAGGAAAGGCTTGGGGAATGAATTGCAGAGCACTCTTGTAGTTTAGGTTGGAAGGGACCTTAAAGATCATCCAGTTCCAATCCCACCTGACGTGGCCAGGCACAACTTTCATTATAGCAGATTGCCCAAAGCCCTGTCCACACTGGACCTGAAAACTTCCAGGAATGGGGCATCCACAGCTTCTCTGGGCAGCCTATTCCAGTGTCTCACCACCTCCATAGTAAAGAACTTCTTCCTGTTTTCTGCTCTAAATCTTCCCTCTTTTAGTTTAAAACCATTGCCCTTTTTCTTATCACTATCCTCCATGACAAAGAGTCCCTATCCATTTTTCCTGTAGATCCCCTTTAGGTATTGGAAAGTCATTGTAAGGTCTCTCTGGAGCCTTCTCTTCTGTAGCCTGAACGATCCTGCTCCCTCAGCTTCTCCTCACAGGAGAGGTGCTCTAGCCCCTATAAAGCTAATGTTCAGTTTAGGTGGGCTTTTCAGTATATTTTAAAACAGATTATTTTGATGTAGAAATATTAATTTCCTTCTAGTATTTTCCGTACTGTCCTACTTAAAAATAAAGTTTTGGTAGGTTTAGTATTTTCTTTGGATTTCGGTTTCCCCGTCTACAGCCAAATAAAGGCTCACACTCAAGAAGTTCCTTAAAACTTTGACAGGACTAAATTACTGACTTCTGCCTTGGGAATGAAGGTGACTGGTTGGTTTGAATGCAGACCATTCTTGTATGGTAGATGTACGAGCTTTGCTCCACCTCACAGGTAAAGACAGGACAATAGATTAACTGTTGAAGGCCACAAAATGAATTGATGACCGATCTGGGGTAAACTTAGGGTCTCTTCTTCTCAGGGCTGTGCTGTCTTCCCGCAGGAAATGCTAAACATTTACGAGCCTGTTTGGTGCACTCTGGTTGCCTTCAGGTGGGCCTTATGTCTCAAATGTGTGCATGAAAAACATATTCTGCTAGCGATCATGCAATTAAATTATGTTTTGTCTCTTAATTTTACATGTCGATTTGTGGCTGGATTAGATCTGAGCTTGTAGAGTGCGATGTGTTTACTTTAAGCGCATGGCATCTCCCCCCGCTGTCTCCGGCTTTTGGACTGAGCTGTGCCCTGCAGTAAACTTCCACTGCAGGTGTTCCAGCACGACACTTATTCTGGAATAATGCCTTCGCTTTCTGAGCATCCTCGTGTGCCAGAGTAAAACATCTCGCACCAGAGCAGCGTCCTTGTAAAGCTGTGATAACGCGATAGCTCCGCCAGCACTGGTTATTCCGGTCAGCGTACCCGTGCAGACAAGCTCTTAGTCTCGTTGGCAGTGAGGAGGGGTTACTCCATGAACAAGGAATGTTGTCACCTCCCCTCCCGCCGGTGATGCAATCCTGGTCCCTCATATCGACAGTATCTTCAGGTGCTGAATTGAGCAGCCCCTTTTGAAGCGATGTGGAGAGAAAACGGCACAAGTGATGCAGAGACGTTTTGTGCACAGCGCGTGGTCTGGTGTTTTCCAGGTTTTAAGTTCTTCACTCCGCAGTTTGAGTTGCACACTTGTACACGTTAACCGTATTTGTTTTAATGCGTACGGACTCTCTGTGATCTTTCTAGAACACAGCTGACGTGGGGCTGTGCGGGCCGGAGCACCGCACGTCTGAGCGGACGGGCTGTCAGCAGCGCGCAGCGGGGCTGCGGGTGCTCGGGCTGCGCCCTTCAGCCTCCCGATCCCGGCGGAACCGATTTGTTCCTGATCGCTTTTGCATCTCGTGTGCGCCCCGGGAGAGACTCCCAGACCAAGCAGTCACCAGCCAACAGAACAGGTCTCCGGTGCCCGAGTGTTTCTGCTCGCTCGTTTCGCTCCGGTGCTTAAACTTAAACTCCCCTCGGCGGGAGCCCCCTCCGCGCAGCGCCCGGCCCCCCCCCCGCCGGGGCGCCTCGGACGGGCCCTGGCGGTGAGGGCGCCGCCGCCGGGCTGAGGGGAGCGGGCCGGGGTGCCCGGACTGACAGCTCCCCCAGCCAATGGCGCGCGGAGGAGGGGCATTACATCACCGCCGCGTGCTCCCATAGGCTGCTCCCGGCCCCGCCGCGGTGCTGCCGCCTGGCGGCTTCCCGCGGGGCTGCCTCGGGGCTGCTCCGGCCGGGGGGCGGGGCTGAGGGCGAGGGCGGGGGCCGGGGGAGCGCGGTCGCGGCGGAGCGCCCAGTGACGGGGCCGTCGAGCACACGGGATCCGGGCGCTCCCTCGGCGCCGGTGTCTTCGCAGGCCTCGCTACCCGTTCCGCCTTTGTGCCACCGCGGCGAGCTGATCCCGTGCGAGCTCGCGGCCTCACCCGCTTACTGCGGGTCCTGGGCACATCAGCAAGCCGGTGGTGCAGGAAAGCGGTTGTTGGCGCAGGCGGCTTAGCGGATCGTGTGGTAATTCAGTCACATTTTAGGTACGGTAGCCTGGTCTCAGCTGCGTCAACTGGTATAACTTCAAAACTGCTTAAATGTCAACAGTAGAAAGTGGTTGCGTTAATTGTGTTCCAGTCTGAGCTTCGTGGCCCGGCTTTGTGCCGCTCCCCCTTGTCTTGTCGCGTCTCAGGGAGCAGACAGCCGCAGTCCCTCGGCGCTTCCCCTCCTGGGAAGCTGCAGGGAGCAGCGAGGTCGCCGCTCAGCATTCTCCGGACTGCACAACCCAGGCGTCCTCAGCCTCTCCCTGTAGGACATGCCTTCCGGCCTGGCTGGTAAAACCAGCTTTGTTGCCCTCCTCTGGATGCCTTCAAGTCTCTTAACGTACTTTTTGTATTGTGGGGCCCGGAACAGCATACAGTACTTGAGGTGAGGCTGCACCGACGCTAAATACAGTGGGAGAATCACCTCTTTGGACTGGCTAGCTATGGTTTGTTTAATGCACCCCAAAGTGTGTTTATCCTCCGGGCTGCCAGGGTGCACTGCTAGCTCATGTCGCCAGCATCCCCAGCTCCCTTTCTGCTGAGCTGCTCTCCAGCTACTTGTCCCCCAGTCTGTGCCTATGTCCAGCATTTCTCCATCCCAGCTGCAGCTCCTGGCATTTACCATTGTTGAACTTCATGTGGCTGCTGATTGCCCAATGCTCGTTTGTCTAGATTCCTCTGCAAGGCCTCTTGTCCCTTCAGGGAGCCAGCTGCACCTCCCGGTGTAGTGTCATCAGCAAATGTGCTGAGGGTGCACTCCACCCCTGCATCTGGACCACTGATAAAAACGTTGAACAGAACCAACCCTGGAACTGAGCCTGGGGGAGCGCTGCTGGGGACCCCCTGCCGCCAGTCAGACGTAGCCCTGTTCACTACAGCCCTTGGAGCTCTACTGTTGAGTCCATTCGTCACCCTACCTTAAGGGTGAAATTGCTGTTAGAGATGGTTGGTGGGGGTGTGTGGTGACATGGCTCCTCCCATAGCGTACTTATTTTTCTGTTGGAAATACAGGAAGATACAAGAGAAGACTATGACCAGTGTCAGCATTTTCAGGTGTTTCTGCTGTCCTTAAGCGCTGCAGGGACAAATGGCAGTCTGCTTTCTCACGCTGCTGCTGTGTGTATACATTGCATGCACTGGTCTCCAGGTGTGCTGCAAATTTCATTGCTGTCCTATCTGAGCTGAATCCCTTTCTGCAATTGTAACCGTGCTCGTGGTTGCTCTCCAGGCATATTGAAAGGTGAAGCTTTAGCCTTTGCCTGTTAAAAGCTTATCTTCAACCCCTTGCGGTTACTGTCTCATGGAAGAGAGACATAAAATATCCACACCTTGGAGTTGGAATCACAGAAGGGGGAGACTGAGACTGACAGATTCTCCAGGCCCTGGTTCTCCAAGCTGGTGCTTGCCTTGGTTCCTTTTGCCTTTTCAGCTGGACAAAAACCTCTTTTTCTGCTGTCCCTGTGTGACACTACATTTTTCTCTTTGAGTCAGCATGCGTAAATAATTTATTTTTCTTAGGTTGTCCAAGTATTTTCAGAATTATCTGCTGCATTTAGACTGTGCCTCCTGGGAATAGCATTATGGAGATGGATTGTAGCAATGTACTTGAGGTTCGTTTTTAGAGTCCTGATACTGGTAGGTATTAAACTTGAAATGTTGGTAGGAGCTTAGACCTGGTGCTCACCGTCCCTGAGAATTACACAGATCGAACAGAAAAGTGCCCCAGGAGAACCTTTTCCGAATTTTCAGCTTGGAATTGGTGTTGAACTTGGCAAGCCCATCTTATGGGGAGGGACTTGACCATCCAAGTCTGTGGATGGTTCTATAGTTTGTCACTGAATAGCTATGTATTGACAGATTGATTGGTAGATTTAAATAGATTTTAGATTGAGATTTTGACAGATCTATTGATAGATCTCTTTCTGTCTGTTTTCTGGGTAGGAAATCACTATGTGATTGCCTGTGACTTGGTACAAGCCAAGACATTTTAATGCTTTGTTGACATCAAAGGTCAGGTTTTTTCTGCAAAAGACGCTTTGTCAGACCTGTCTGCTGAGGTTAAGAATTTGTGGCTGCTACTGTGGAACTGAGAGGGGTTAATCGAGTTACATTTCCCCTTCGGCATTTCAATGGTTGCGTTTAAAAGCCGTGTGCTACTTTACAAGGGTGCTTGTTGCTGTACAGCTTCAAGGTGACGGAAATGCATATAATAATGAGGCAATTCATTGTAACAGTTAGTGAGTAACCTATTTAATGCTGTTGAATGGATCCGTATCATATTTTGAACATGGGAGCAAGCAAATTCCCTTTAAGGTATGTATACGAGCGTGTCTGTAACAGTTATGAGAGAAGATGTCTAGCATATTCACATCTGCTCAGTCTTCCGCTTCTGCAGGCCCCTTGTGAGGTATGTTTAATTGCGGTACAGCTTGTGCTGAATGCTGTTTCATTTATTGATATAGAAGACTGGGCGAAGCCTGGTATTGAAAGGAAGAAAGAGAGAACAGAAGAAAGAGGACTGGTCTCTGCTCGAATATCGTTGCCCTTTTCCTCAAAGATTGTACTTCTTTCCTGCAGATTCTAAATCCAGTGATAATTTGTGGGGCGTCTGAAAGGTGATGTTTGAGCTCTGCTAACCATCAGTGACCTCCATTGAGAAAGAAACGTCCTTGTGCTTGTCTAGTCGTTGTCCTGTGCTTGATGTATTGCTGACTTTTCTGCACACTCAGCTGCTGGACCACATTTTGTGTTACGCCACCGTTTCAGCGACTTCTGAGATCCAGAGGTTCTTTTTTGCCTCATCCCTGAGGCAAATCTCCTGTATGCGTGTCTGTGCATACAGTGGTTGCTAGGTTGATTGGTTCTCGTTTTCCTGGCTCTAGTATTTCCTGCTGTCAGGTAAGCTAGATGAACCGTGCAGTCCTTCGTAACTTCTGTACTGTGGTGTGCAGGCTAAGTTAGGATGAAGAAGCTCCACGGGAACCTGGGTGTCAGTCATGTGCAAAACTTGTGTGCCAGTATTTGAGGCAGTGTACGCTGTTCCCGTGGTATCTATACGAGTTCAGTGCTTCGTTCTTGCTGTTCATTATATCCTGTTGCTGAAAGCTCAGAAAGTTAATACGGGTAGTACCGGTGTCTTTACTACGCTGCTGTTAGTGTGCTTCTCCTCGTCACAGTCCTTGCTGGCGTTTGGACAGATGGTTCCCAGTGGGGGTGGCGGAGTGTTACAGCTGGATTGCAGCCCTTGGGCAAGCGTGCCCGCTTGGTCCATGCCAGCTCTATGAGATACAGAAGCGGTGATCTGTGAGGAGCTGAACCCAGCAGGACGTGAAGTGAGATGCTGAGCCTGCCACATCTTTATTTGATCTCTCTTTTAATGTGGAGCCAGTTGACGACTTTTCCGTTTGGATTTACATTTCTTTAAGGAGCCAGATTGTGGTATTCTTGGAGAGGAAGTGCCAACAGACGGGGTGTTTGTGTTCTGTGATGCTTGAGTCTGGTTTCTCAGCTGCTGTTGTGACAGAAAAGCTTACTGAGGCAGTAAAATAGAAGCATCGGTCTTTCTTTTCCTATCATACATCCGAGTTTCTTTATGGGGAAAATGAGGCGCCGTTCTGTGGAAAGGCAGCGTTCGAGGTGCTCTAAGCTTTGGGTTCCGCTACTGGAGAGCGGAACAGTAGCAGAGACTTAAAGCAAACCAGCACGAGGAGGGCTGCCGCCTTCCTGACACGCTTTGGCAGTGTACCTGCATTTTTAGCTGATGGAGAAGACTAATGCCAGGATGTAGTTCTTACAATTTTACTTCACTGCTGGGAACATCCTCAGAAGAGGGAATATGTGCACCCTTTAACTTTTTGGGGGCTTCATGCAAGGAACAAACACTTGACGTGCTTGAATGAGATGAGGGGCACTGCGGAGTGTGGAGGGAATTGAGCCTTTGTCTTGGGCCTGTTGTCTGCAGACCCATTGTGTTCTTGCTTACCAACAGGCAGCTGGTGTCTTTCTTAGCGCCTCAGCCAGCATCACTTCCAGCTTTGTGCTGCCTCGGGGGGGGAGAGCAGGCACAGCTACAGCGGCTGTCTGCTCTTCTACCTTTCCTGGGTGATTGAAGTGCTATCTACAGCCCAGCTGTCTGTGACCGGGGTACAGGGTTTGCTTGGCATTGTTAGAGAGCAGTTCTTCAGAGGAAAAAAACGCGTTCCAGGTAGTTTCCCAGCAGCGCCACAGCTTTCCTGTTGTCAGTTCTTTGACAACATACACAGAGAATAAGGAGCATGCTTGCACAGAAAGCAGTGTTAAAAAACTAATAAAAAGAACACAGGTGGTGGTGATCAGACACAGGACTTGGCTAGTGATTAATCCTGAACCCTCCCTTTCCACATTTTTGGCCCTTCCCTCAAGCATCTCAGGTTCAAGGTATCAGGAAAAGGTTTTTCACCAAGAGGGTGGTCAGGCGCTAGCACAGGCTCCGCAGGGACGTGGTCACAGCACTGAGCCTGCCCGAGTTACAGAAACCCTTGGACAACGCTCTGACACATGACCCGATCTATTTTTATTTTTTTGTGTAGCCCTTTGGGGTCCCAGGAGTTGGACTCTGACCCTCACGGGTCCCTTCCAACTGAGATGTTCTATGGTCTCCTAAGTACTGTACCAAATTCCTCCTGTTAGATCCCACATTGCGCATCCCTGACACTCCAAGAACTGCGCTCCTCTACACAGCATCTCCACTCAGTTTATGGAATATTGCTGAAGCTGTTTCTCCTGTTGAATTGCTCAGATGGATTTTCCTTAGTGGGGTGACAACTGAGTCACCTACCTTTGTGGCTCTGGGAGTCCTTGGGTTCAGTGTCCAACCCATCATTGATTAGGCTGCCTGAGCTCCCCACTCTTGTGGGTCTTCAGATTGCTGATGTGGTTCTTGCTTCTCTTTGAACAGCCCTTACCCAGATACTTTTCCGCAGCAGTTTGCTGAAACTTGGAGCTTACACCTCCCAAATTCTGCGTTTCTGGTTGCCAAACTGTGTTCTCCAAGGAGTTGCTATAGGCCCTTCTGTCATGCTTTTAAAATGATAATTGCAGCTTGTAATTACATCTCTGTGGCGCAATCTTAGGGTGAAATCTCACCGTTTGTCTGACAACACTGTTCTCTGTGGTTGTAGCTCCGAATTCTGCTCGGGGCTTAGAGCGACCAGGTATTTGTTGGTACCTGTATTGTCAGCACGAATGCCCTCCTTTCTTTCTTTGTTTCTCTGGGAGCATGGCCTTACTGCCTTAGCTCAACTCAAGCAGTGGGGAAAGCTGCAGCGAAGAAAATGTCAAACAAGCTTCTGAATATGAGGAGAATGGAATAAGTCAACAGAAACTACAGATTTACAGGACTTACCTTGGCTTCTGTGGTTAGCATACAGTCGTGTGGGCTGACTGGATGTTGCAGAGATGGTGAAGAGGCAGCGGTCCTTTTTAGACGGGATGTTCTGCTGCAGAAGGGCAGACTACACAAGTAAGAATTAAAATAGTTTCAGTCGGAAGGGGCTCACAAAGATCAAGTTCAACTGTCAGATTACTTCGGGGCTGACCCAAAGTTAAAACATACCATTAAGAGCAATATCTGCATGCCTCTTAAACACGGACAGGCATGGGGCACAACCAGCTCTGGGAAGCTTGTTCCGGTGTCTAACTACTCCCTTGGTAAAGAAGCGTTAGCAATGCCTGCTCTGAACCTGTAGATGCTCGGATCCTTCTTGCCCTTCTTGAGGACCGGAGTGACCTTGGCTATCCTCCAGTCCTCAGGCACCTCTCCTGTTCTCCAGAACCTTTCAAAGATGATAGATCAAAAGACCACTGAAAATTACACAAGTTAAAATAGTCCCTAGTTACCTGACAAGTCATCCAGGAAGTTAAGGTAAAGCAAGGACTAATTGCAACATTGCTTCTAATTGTGACATGTTAAGCTTGCAGCTTTCCATCAGTCACTGATAGCTGCTTGGGTGCAATAGCTGTCCCTAACTGTCAGGAGGTACAGGACAAATGCCGGAACGTGCTTTTGTGAGGACTTAGGATTCTGTTTTGCTGAGCATGGGGAGTGATGTATAGCAGGGATTTGGCAACCAGAGTGAAAGAGGAATTTGCTTTGGCCTTTCCAGTTGTCCGTCTGCATTTTTTCCCCTCTTACTCTTCTGTCCTTTTTACTCTACTGTTGAATCTCCTCTTGAATTGAGAATTACCCTGTGTTGTCATATGGATTTGGTGTCTTGAGTCATGCTTGATACTCTAGAATATGCCTGTGAGTCATGGAAATTACTTGTATTTGGTAAGCTTGCCCAGAAATAGGGGAAGTTATGATAAATAATAAGTCCGTATCTGCTGGCTGTGTTATCAAGGCAGATTTCAAGTACTTGTCAGTATTTGAGGGCTTCAGTAACCCAGTAACGTCAGAAGCTCTTTGAATAGACAGCAGGTATGATGAAAAGAGAATGTAGAGGAAGGCATGGGCATTGAGTGTGGGTAGTCATGGCTGTATCTTGTCCCCGCAATACTAACACTTACATGCTTTCTGTTGGCTGGGTCTTGTTTAAACTTCTCTGAAGTTAAAGCCTTTGGGCGCTCGACTTTATTAATTGTACTAGTTCTTGTGCTACGTCATGCCTGAGAGATTTCTCATACTGAAAGCTGAAGGCGTGAATGTTGTGTCCTTAATAGTCTTCAGTCTTTCAGCCTTTAACGATGGAACACAACAGGCCTGACCTATTCCCATGTCAGTATCAGTGTGTATATAGAGAAAATCACTTATGATAAATATGAGTATCTCCTCGAATCGAATGTTAGAACTTTCACCCCTCAGTTATACAGGAGGCAAAGGGTAGGAGGCAATAGGGTCACTCATGCTCAGCTGCTTGTCTCCTGTGATTGTTTTCGACAGTTACTTTCCGTAGCTCAGGTTGTCTTTACGTAATTACGGTCTGTGTTCTTTATTCCCATCTGTGTCGTGCAAGTGCATCAGGTCGTCATCACAATAATTTACAGCTCAGTTTACTGAGCACTCTGTGTCGCTCCAACTGCACTGTCTTGTAGTCATTTATCGCACCAGTAAGTCATCTGCAATTTGAGAGAATTGAATGTCGTTATAAAACATAAATTTTATGTTTTTATGTCGTTTATAAAACATAAATTAACATATTGTAGCCAAAAGGAGGCTTTCACCAGACTGGCTGCATATGAGGCCTAGATCATGCTTATCTTTGGGTATGTCCCATTCCTGAAGTGCCTGTGGACAATCCTGTCCTGGAATTCTCATTTAGTTAAAAGCTGATGAACAACGTTCATAATACTGAAACGAAGGGTGCGTAGTAATGATGTAGTCTTGCTAGCTTAGATCTCATACCTGTTTCCGTCCTTCCCATACAGGTGAATCAGCGCAATGTCCCGGGGATCGATAATGCCTACCTGGCCATGGATACAGAGGAAGGTGTGGAAGTGGTTTGGAATGAGGTTCAGTTTTCTGAGCGGAAGAACTTTAAGCTTCAGGAGGTATGTTGACATGTTTCCCAACAAGATGTGGGAAACACCACAGAATCATTAAGGTTGGAAGTGACCTCTGGAGTTTATCTGGTCTAACCTCCCCTGTTCAAACAGGGGTGCTTAGAGCAGGTTACCCAGGGCCACGTCCATATGGCTTTTGAAGATTTCCAAGGAGGGAAACTCAACTACCTTTCCTGTCAATCTACTCCAGTACTGTGTCACCTCTACAGTAAAAACACATTGCACCAGGGTGACAGGCCTTGCATTAGGGTGTAATTATAGATACTGATTCATGTGGGTTATTGGCTGGGTCTATAACTCTTCCCTACTTTCTTAAACATAGCAAAAATGAAGCCTGATTTCTGCAGAAAATGTGACTGGAAACTGTTGCTGTGCTATGTCTAGAGGCTTTTGTGGTGGTTGAGTCTCGGTGATCAAACAATGCAGTATAAGATGAAATCAGATGCTGACTTTTCTTGGCACAGGAGCTTGAAGTGTATTGTGTTGTTTAAGGGGACCCAGACCTCAGAAGCAAGTAAGGTGTGGGCTGATGTGGTCTTTGATGTAACATGGCTTTGACTTTCTGATGTTGTAGGAGAAAGTTAAAGCAGTGTTTGACAACTTAATTCAACTGGAACATCTGAACATTGTAAAATTTCACAAATACTGGGCTGATGTGAAGGAGAATAAGGCCAGGGTAAGTAAAGCAAGCACGTTGGGTTTTCTCGCTGTATATCCTGTGGGTAATTAGTGAAGCAGAAGGTAATATTTCATACTGTCCCACAGGTGATCTTCATCACTGAATATATGTCCTCAGGGAGCTTGAAACAGTTCCTGAAGAAGACAAAGAAAAACCACAAAACTATGAATGAAAAGGTAACTCTTTTTTCCTACGTGCCTATTTTCACTTAGTGTCTTCAGCCTCTGGAAGGTGTCTCAGCAGAGGATCCGAATGAGAAGCTGGTGATAACGTGTCTGAAATTTTTTCTTGTTACTGTCAGGCAGTTTAGTTGTAGGTTTTCTGAGATACCTGTTCTGTGTTGCTTTCTTTTTCCTGTAGTTCTGCAGCTTCATATGTATTTGTGGTAGCTTCTCCTGTTCTGTGTATGCATGCAGGAAAGAGGGAAGGATTCTGTGCATAAGAGGAGTTAGGAGGGAGGAGGCATGATTTGTGACCCCTGTCAAAAATGTAAAAACTAAACAGAGCACAAGAGTACTGATTCATAAAGTTCTTACTTCTTGCACAGCTGTACTGGATATAAGCTAAGATACCACTGAGTGCAGGGTATATTCCTTCATTTGAATGAGCTTTGAATCACATAAGTATGGATTAGTTCCTCTTCCTTGAATGATTTTTATCCTTTTTGCTCCTGTGTCTATAGGCCTGGAAGCGATGGTGTACCCAGATCCTCTCTGCTCTCAGGTATGTAAGTTACTGATCTTGAGATCTAGCCATTTGTTTAAGCATAGCATTTCTTGTGCTACAATAGTAAAAACTGTCTATATACATGCTGCTAAATGTTAGCAAACTTCATGGAATAGAGCTTGGAGAGCACTTTCAGTCATCCAGCCTGAATCTTATCCCCGTTGTAGTCTGTAGAGTGTCAGCTGCACTTTATACAACAATCCCAGGCTCTTCAGTTAGATAATACTGAAGCCTCTACAGTAAAGAAACTGGTGTAATGTAGTGTTTAGATCCCAATGGTTGTGACCGGTATGATAGTGACTGTACAAGATAAGCATCGGGGAGCTTTCCCATGTATCCAGATCCAGCTTTATAACCTGGCTGTAACCACAGCCAAGAGGATGTTGCAAAGAAGTCTCAAAGAAATCAAATTCCATATGACTGGAGCATGGAAAATTTTCTTAATCTTGGTAGGCTGCAGCCATGTAGCATGTGACGTATTCATAGTTATTGTGGTGTGATATTCACAGGAGTATATATGAATCTGTATGTTTTTTGATGATGGAAATCATCTGCAGCCTTCCTAGCGCAATCCAGTTGAACAGAATCTGGAATTCTTTTGTTTTGTCTTAAAGACACTTCCGTACCTGAGCCAGAGATGGTGTGGCTAATAACAGCCTTGGAAAAACAACAACCCAGATATCAGAGCAAGACTTGCACTCCATAGAGAAAATTCTGTTGCTATTTAGCTAAGTATAGCTGCTGAGGGATATCTGGTGTTCTAATAAGCTTTTGAGAGCTGACAGTCTTTATTTGTGCTGGCTGCTAAAATAAAACAAAGCAGAGTGAAATGCAAAACCAACCTCAAACTGTACCTGGGGCCCCAGCACTGAAAAGTGTTAATTGTGCATGCTAGAAAACACGACCAATCGTGTTTGTGTGCCACTGAACACCATTTTTGATATCCTGTACTTTCGGTATTTTAATACCTGTTACAATAATAAATAAATCTAATAATAATAATTACAAAAAAAAAAAAAAAAACCACCCTTTAGGTACCCTGGGTTTTGTAAGAACTGGTCAGAATGGTCAGAAGAAGCTTTCTCTCCCTTCCTTCTGCCAATTCTGGAGGTTGTTAGTAAGAAACAATTGCTTAATTTTCATTATTCTATACGAGGCTAGAGGTTGCTGTACAGTCACTGAATTTGTACCTCCCTGCTATTGTAAATCCCTGGCGTGCACCCTTTGCCCTCGTTATCTTCTCATGATGATGTTCTGATGTATCTGAGGGAGGGATGAAGGGAGGGATTCCTGCTTCAGCCTGGGGCAGTGCCCTGACCAGTGCTCTGTTCTGAATCTCTAGCTACCTCCACTCCTGTGACCCCCCAATCATCCATGGCAATCTGACCTGCGATACCATCTTTATTCAGCACAATGGATTGATCAAAATTGGGTCAGGTAAGGCTTACTGGAGGTGTCCCTTCCTCTTTGAGGCAAACTGCTGAACTAGAACAGGACATCTAATCATTTTGAGGCTATCTGGCATAGTAGGCATGTATGCTTATGTTCCTCCACCTCTGCATCATTTGGGCCAGAGGCGGCAATAGAATACACTCCTGGACCACCTTTAGGCGCAGGAAGGACTGTTACTGAATACCGTTTTCCATGTCGGCCCATACCTTTTGATCTCAGGGGACTGGCCAGAGAAACGGTGCTGCAACTTTCAAGTTCTGCATGCACGTTATCCTTCTTATCCTTGGGTTCATGGATGCTCTGCCCTTTTCTTTTCCTTATCCCCCTCCCCAGTGTTAATACACGAGGAGTTTGCCTGTCCGTGTTGTGAAGCTCTGGGAGCTGTCTGGAGAGCTGTGTCCACCGAGGCCACGAGTGTTTCCTTTACCAACAAGTGTATGAAGGTTATAGACTCTGGCTCCAGCAAGCCACTAGTCTTGGCACCCTCATGTAGCGTCACTCTAGCTTGGACTTCAGGGCGCTAGCTTGTGTTGTGCCTGTTTAGCAAAGACATGCCCTGTTCAGGCAGCTGCTTGTGCTGAAATGCTTTATTTCAGAAGTGAGAAGTATTTTTTTCTAGAGAGGCAGTGCCTCCTTGCTTAGTCTGTCTTATTTTTTATTTTTTTGTTAAAATCTCATCTGTTGCTGTTATAGCTTTAGGAATGTTTGCGGTTCTGGATGCGTTCTCTGGTACCTTGATGTACCCTTTCAAGTGACAGCTACCAGTTGTCCAGCTCTACTGCAGCATCCTCAAAGCTGAGGAGCGTGCACTGGCCATCCTGTAGGATTTCATCTGTGTGAATTCTTGGTTTTAATGTGAACAGCGTACAGAAAAGAATGCTCTGCTTCACCTGTCGTTTAAAAGTAGTCTCTCTTCATAAACTGCAGAACTCTGTAGTTTTTCTTCCAGTCAAAGGACTCTTACTCTGTCTTGTTCCGGAGTTGGGGTCTCTGTTCTCTGTAACAACCTTCTGATACATGCTTGTATCCAGGGAGTGTGGGTCATGGCAGAAGGATTAATCACCTGCCTGTAAACTTGGTGACATCTTGTTCTTCATACAGACTGACGATATCACAGGGTTCTTGATCAGTTTTTTTTTCCAAAGTTGTCCAGGTGGGGGGAGTTTTCAAGAGTTGCACATACCTGGTACCTGTCTGCTGGCAAACATAGCTGGCTCCCTGGCATCCAAGTCAGGTCATTTATGGGAAGTCTACTGAAGGCTCTACTCAAGAAGTACGTAAGAGATCCTTCCCTTTCTAGTTGAGTTTAAAAGTATTATACAGCTGGAATCTTTCTGACTGATAGCCAGTGCTTTATAAAAGTAAACCACTTCAAGCTGGTATCTAGAGCTGTGGCTTTTTACCAGAAAGCTCTGCAGATCAGCAAACGTGGCATTCTCATGGGCATTCAGACTCTCAGTGGTGCCATTAAGAGGCTGTCTAGAGAGGTGGTTTGTTGAGTGTGGATCACAGACTGTTGCATCGGCAGTTACATGTTTGCCTACTCCCTCCAGTCTCAGATCTTTGCTTCTATTAGGCATGGTGGAAGGAACAGAGGCAATTGGACTGATGTGCCTCTTTCAAGGAGTAGTGAATGGGTGTCTGTGCATTTGAACAGCTGTATCCTCAGCAACTTCTTGGTAGCCCCGAGGAAGGGAAATTCTAGGAGTGTCACTGTGCAGTGCTCAATTACAGTTGCTCTTTTGCTCCTGTTGTGGATTAAACCCCGTAGGCAGCTGAGCCCCATGCAGTCGTCTGCTCACTCACCCTAAGTGGGATGCAGAAGAGAGTTGGAAGGGTGAAACTGAGAAAACTCATTGGTTGAGATAAACAGTTTAAATAGAGCAAAAGCTGCACACATCAGCAAAGCAAAATAAGGAATTTACTCACTATCGGTTGTCAGGCAGATGTTTAGCTGTTTGCAGGGAAGCAAGGCTTCATCACATGTAAACAGTTGCTTGGGAAGACAAATGCTGTAGATCTGGACATCCCCCCACTCCTCTTTCTTCCCCCAGCTTTTATTGCTCAGAATGGGGTTGTACGGAACATCCCTTTCATCAGCTGGGGTCAGCTGTCCCAGCTGTGCCCACCCCAACTTATGTACCCCCATCCTACTTCCTGGTGGGGCAGTGTGAGGAACAGAAAACGTCTGTATTAGCGCTGTTCAGCAATAGCTAGAGTACTGGTGTGTTACCAACGCTGGTTTGGTCACAAATCAAAACCATAGCACTGCAGAAGTTTTTATGATGAAAATTAACTCTGTCCCGGCTCAGACTGGTACAGCTCCGCAGTTGTGGACTGCCTTGCTCATCTTGTGTTCAGAAGTGAAGTGATTTATCTAGGAGATTCTTATCCTTTCTGATTTTTTTTTTAAGGGAAGTGAGCACAAGTGGACTTATGATCAGAAGAAGAATCCTCAAAAGATAACATCTGTGATTCCAGCACAGGCTGTAATTAGTTGCCAATATTGCAGAATGCATTCTTATTCCTGTACTACCCACCCAACTAGGCAGGTCAAAACCGTTCAACTGTGTCATCAGATTCTTGCAGTTCTCTAGCACTGCAGACTGTGCAGCAGCCAGACAGGCTATTTTCACGCTCAGGTCTTAGAGAGTTGCTTTGAGATCCGTAACAACGTTAGGCCCGTATTTATTGCTTCATGTAATTACTTCTCAGAGCTGGCTGATACTTGAACAGTTTCCTGTGTGTATTTAAAAAGTGGCGGAATCACTCTCATGGAATTAAGGGTAACAATGATTCAGTACATGATGATCTTCACTTTATACTGACTCTGTCCTTAGCGCTGTTCAGCACTGTGTTCCTCGAAAATGTTCCTTCCCTCAGCTTTAAGCAAGACAGTGTACTTGCTGGATTCGGGGCAGAAATCTGGTGAAAGGAAGCTGCTAGTGTATTCCACAAAATATTCCTTCTGCTAGGTGAAGAGGTACTAGAAGAGTAGTGCCTGTGAGTTGTGTTAGAAATGGCTTGTACTTATTTGTTCCTGTAGCACCTCCTTAGGTGCCAGAGCATCCCTGTTGCTTGTCACTTCTGGCTGGCGCTTTAGGTTGCAGAAGCACATGTACTAGCAGGACTGACCACTGTGTGCTTCTTGTTCTGCATGCAATTCTGATTTAGCCTTTTTTTCTAGGGCCACTTGTGTGTTGCAAAATGATTGATTCAGTAGTAAGGTGTTGCTATTCCATTGAGTTCTGGGGACAGGGCTGAAATCGTTATATGGTGGGGGTCATCTGTGGAAGAAAAAGGGAGTGGGAAAGAGGAAGGATGTCTCATACTGCTTAACAATACAAAAGTCATCCGTTTGTCTGTTAACTTATTTTCTTCAGTGGCCTGAAGTGCAGGGCTAGTAGATTTGAGGAGTAAGTGTCAAATGAGCAGGGTGCCTTGGAGAACTTCCGGTGGGGATAGGGAAGTCTGAAACTCTTAGACTTGCGCTACCACTGGTGTTCTTGGAGATAGGAATGCTTTCTGGAGTTGCGATCAGATGAAAATATTCGGTGTGAGGGATATGTTGTTTTCTGTGTACCCTTCCGCAAGATGTACAAGCGAGACCATGCTCCATCTGTGCATATCTGCACTGTAGCAGTTGGACTTGTGAAGGCAGCGTGCGGCAAGATGTTTTGTTGTGGCAGGTCAAAGGAGTTCTGAGTGCAAAGGAACAACAATGTGTTTAGATGGGATGTTTGCTGCTATTTGCTGTGTTCAGCCAATGCTGGGCAATGTTTCTTGTAATTATTGCTGGGAGTTTAAGAATCAGTAACAGGTGGAAAGAGGTGTGATGGGTCTTAATTAAAAGTCCTTTTAAGCAACTCTTGCAGTACTGCAAACTGGAGAGTTTTGTAATGGCTTCTTGTTTCCCTGAGACATGGACGAGAGGCACGCGCGCGCCATGTTAGCATGTGCAGGGTGAGATTTCCAGTAGAACACCGGGAAGTTTTGTGTTTTTGTGTTATGCTAGTGTATTTCCAAATAGTGCCCCCAGGCATTCAACTGATGCAAATACTTTCCTGTCTTCAGCCTACCCGACCTTCTAGGATTCACTACATATTTAATTGCAGTCAGTCCACAGCCTCCCTTCAGTTCCAGTCCAGGGTTTTACTTGGCATTAACTCTGCTATTAACTCTGCCAGGTGTGTAAGTATAGGTTCATCTGCAAAGATCCATGCAGAGGAGAAGCTGATACAGTGTTAGAGAGAGGTAGATGTCTGCTGAAAGAAGTTCTGAGGGACTGTGGATCTCAAAGAAACAATAGGACTTCCAGTTTCTTTGCCTTACTCAGCTCTAATTTTCTACTTGATCAGAGGTGTCTTCTCCCTTGCCTGGTCTGGGTCTCAATTTGAAATGCTAACATTCCTTAGTTAAATTTATTTTAAAAGATGGCTGGTGGCTGGGCCAGATTCTCAGTCCTGTCTGTTTTGCAATGATTCTGACGTAGCTGTCTGTATGAATGTTACGTGCTTGCTGTTTCATCAACTCATTGACTTCTATCTTGTTTTACTTCCCGCTTACGGGCTGCTCTGTTACCAACAGTCTTTCATAGGATATTTGCTAATGGTGAGCAAACTTCTCCGCTCCTGTGATGTGACTGCCACTATATATGTAATGTACATTAATTCTTGTGTGTGTATATATATATATATTTATATGTATGTGTGTATATATATATATATATTTGTAATACACATGCGTGCATACGCGCACACAATTTATTTTTACAGTGTTCCCTTGCTATAAGGCTGGTATGTAAAACCGTTCAGCCTAGGTGTATCCTGCTTTGAGACCTTCTGTCCTGTGCTGGAATGAAAGCCATTCTTCTCATGCAGAGCCTTACAGGGAGGGAGCACTGCCCTTTGTGAAGTCCCCTGGTTGTTAGTTCTCTTCCTCTCCTTGTTCCTAGTGTGCTAGTCAATGGACCCTAGTGCATGCTGGCTCCTGCATGTCAAGCCAATCAGATGCTTTCTTCTGAGCTCTTCCCAGTTGAACTTGTCACGAACATTAGGCTCTTTCCTGCTACAACTTTGCTAGGCTTGGCTGAGCACCAAACCTGGACTAGCCTTTGCTTTGTGCTTGGACATTTAATTGCTTGCTTGTAGTTTTAACTTCTTAGATGATTTGTTTTTAAGGTGAATGTTTCAGTGAAATACGTCTGGCTTCTGATGGCCAGAGATCTCCCACCTCAATGAGACCCTGATTGCAATGTGAGGTTCACTCCTTATGCCTCCCCAGACAAAGCTCTTTTTGGGGGGGAAACTTGGGCATATGAGGAGGGTGTTGGGCTTATCTTTGTTGAGCTGTGGAGGCTAGAGAGAAGGATTTGAGTGCTGCAATTTTTAATCCTGTTAAATATAACTCTGCACTTAAATTTAAAAAAATTGCCATTAGGGTTGTTCTCAATAGGTAGAGCTTTTTTCTACTGAAGGGTTGGGTGCCTACCAACCGTCAGTTGCAGTGGTGAAAGGGAAGGACCTGTCAAAAATGGCCTTTCTGCCTCCTTAGTGCTTGCAGGAGGAAGATGTGGTGCGTTGCTCTGCGTCATCAGAAGAGTAGATGCTCTCAGAAAATGAAATCTGCAATTTTAAATAGTTGAGGGGAAAGTTCATGTAATCTGGGTTTGCAGCCTTCGGAGGGCAGACTTCTTTGAGGACTGATTGCTTACCAGAGTGTTGCCAGCTAGGCAGATCGGTCTGTAGCAGTTTCATGCTAAGCAGGAGACTGCCTCGGTGAGGTGAGGGGGCACACGAGCAGTAGAGTGATCCTGGAACACGCCCAAAGAGTGAGAATGTGGCTGAGCCAGAACTTCGCCATGGGTTCAACCACGCAGTTGGCAGCGTGGCATAAAACCGCCAAGCAGTTTTTTCTCTAAAACAAGTCACCACCAGGAGCAGGGCAAAATACCCTCGTTCTAGCAAGGTAAGGAAAGAGCCTCAGTCAGCGGCCTTCAGGTGTAAGGAAATGGTGTGGTGTCTCATCGGTGCTGAAACAGCATCAGATAACTTAGAGCTCTCTTGTCTGGTTTCTCAAGATTTAGTTTTAACTGTATTATACTCTCATTATGCACTGTTCTTATGAGAGCTGGAGATTGCTTAATCCTTGGATTTTGAACAGTGATTTGGGTTTGAAAACACTCCTGAATATAGGGTATAGGGTTGCTGTTTCTCTTGAGCATTGAATTAATGAGGTTGAATGTGATATGTTTTCATAAATAAGATTATTTTAGCCATTACCTTAATCTTTTGCGTTTTGTTACCTGATGTTTAAAGACTTGTTATTCACACCCTTAACAGATACCTGAGATACTTAGGAGGCTATGCAGGAATCAAATAGGGTTTAGTTGGATAGCTTGGATCTGACTTTTTTTTTTAACTACAGCAGGCATGATTTAAAGAAAAGAGTAGACACAGGAAAATCTATTGTAAAAATCAACAGGATTTTTTTCACCAATGGCTGCATCCTCCTAGGAAGATTTAACTTGACTTTATGTAGTGTTAGTTTCTAGCCATGCAGTTTTATGTGAAGTCCTAACATGGGACATCTTTCAGGCAGAAACAGTTACTCTATTCAGAAGCATGGATATGATAAGAATGAATTTAGATGTGGGCAGCTGTGGGTCTGTTCTGTGGCACTGGTCACTATATGTAGTGAACTTTTCATGTACTAAACATCTTCGCCCCTTCATCTCAATAGATATTCAGCTGTTCTAAAAAACAAAACCAAAACCCTCCTGCTTCTGGTGATTTAGTGTAGGAAATAAGTTTGTAAACGCTCTTTACAATCCCTGATGTGGATCTGCAGGGGCTATAGGATGCTTGCATTCTGCAGTCAAATTTGTCACTGCTTTTCTTATTTGGTTCCATGCTTACTAGCTGTATGCTTCTTTTCCTTTTCAATAACTTCCCAGTTGCTTATTTTCTAGGTTGTGTCCTCCCTAATAGGAGTGCATTTCTCATCTTAGTGTTCCACTGAAGTGAACTGCGAAGTATCTTGTTGTTGTGCAGTCTTGTAGCCTTCTGCAGCAGTAAAAATGACTTGAGTGTATGAGCGCAGGAGATTATAATGTGTTCTAATACCTGTCCTGGCCCTGTGGCCATCGCTGTATAGTTGCAAACAGATGGTCTTGCATTCAGTTGAACGTTTTGGGTCCCCGGGATGCTGGTGCAGTGCAGTGAAGGTAGGGTGGCTAATCATTCCGTTGCTGGATTGCATGGCAAGCTTCTCTGACTAATCTTAAAGGTTAGTTGTTGACCCTCCTGGATGTCATCTTGTTTTCCTCTGCTTTCTAAGCCTGCTGAAAAATCTGGAGTAGAGTGTACTTGAGCACTTTACTGTAAGAGTGGATTAATATATTCCTGCTTCAGGGAACGCTTAGGTATTTGCAAGAGACAGCTGAGTGGGTCAGTGGCTACTTCAGCCCTGGAATTTTTTGAGAGGAAAGGAAAGTCTACTGGCCAGATTCTTTCCTATTTGCGAGGAGGAAGTGGTGAATGCAAAACAAGGGTGAGTGAATTGCATGCGTGACAAGAAAAAAATGTTTTCTGCAACATGAAGTGTTTGAAAAGGCAAGTCACTGTGAGATTGAGCATCTCTGCTAAAACTTGCTGTTGGTGACAGCTGGGAAATAGTACCACCAAGAGAGTTCTTGGCTGACACTCCTAATGACTTGCTTTCTGATGAATTGTCTATTTACCCTGGTGACCTCTTTGCATTAGCATGTCCTTGAGGGTTTGAGAAGTCTAGCAAGCTCTGTGTTCTATAGCAATGTTTCTTCTTCTTTATGCTTTTTCTTGTCAGATTGAGCTCAGCTTGCCAAAGGCAAGTTGCTTGTCCTACTTTCTACTGCACTTCACGTCTCTTCTTATCATCTGCCCTGCACAGACACCATATTTGGCTGAATCCTTCTCTTAAAATCCATTTTTGCTTCACTAATTCCCTACCAGACTGATCACTTGTGTGGTACTCGTACTCTGCCCTTTGCCGTCTTCCCCTTCTCTGTGGCCGAGAAAGGCGTGCTTGTTGTTGATGTTGTGATCTGACTTCCCTTTTTGACCTTTATTGTTTGTCTTCCTCAACATAATTGTCCCTAGCCTTCGTGTATCTGATTCTTCACAGAATTAAAGAGTCATTGCTGTATATAGTGGTGGCTGGCAGGTAGAAACAATGTGGAAATCAGTCAGAAGAGCTTGTATCAAAGGTACCCTAAAGTGTATATTGTTTCCTTTTGTAATTAATAATCTTGTTTTTAAACTGTCTGCTCAGGTGGAGCTCCTCTCAGGCCTGCACCTTTGCTAAGTGACTTATGCACCAAGGTGATAGACATACAATAACAACTAGGCCAGATCAAATCAAAGCTTGCTGATCCAGCTTCTGAAATCACAGTGCAATTAGCACTTAAAGAACAGCCTGTCCTTTAACGTGATTGTGTGAGTTGTTCAGGGTTGACTTCCCGGTGGGTTGTTGCTGTCACAGTGATGAATGGAACAGACGCAATTGTGACAATCCCATCTCTGCTTATCTCTAAGGCGTGCTGCGATGAATCTGGTAGTCTTATGCCATTGTTCTGCTACTGCACTGTTTCAGCTTTGCAATAAGAGAGCAAGGTGGTGCATGTGCCGTTCAGCCAAGTCACGCGAGAGTTGTGATACAAACTGCTACAACAGGAAAAAGGCAGCGTGGCTAACCAAACCCTGCTCCAGAGCAAGTCTCTCCAGCAGTGATAGCAAAACATATTGAGGACTTCTGGTGCAACTCTGCAATTTGGAGGCACAGTGAATAAAACATCAGAGGGGAAGGGTCCCTGATAACCTACAACAGCAAATTTAGAGCTACTTTTCTGTGTGTCTGAGTTAAAAGTTCCCACAGACAGTGTAGAGACAGCTTTTTCCAGAAATGCCGGTGCCACTGCAGAATGTCACTATGTCCCTGATGCAGACAGTCATCTTGTCAAACGAGGCGTAGACAGCAATTATTTTTTATTTTATTATTATTTTTTAATTCCCAAACAT
Source organism: Nettapus auritus (assembly GCA_011076525.1). Classification (NCBI taxonomy): domain Eukaryota; kingdom Metazoa; phylum Chordata; class Aves; order Anseriformes; family Anatidae; genus Nettapus; species Nettapus auritus. The sequence continues at coordinate 118,610,251 of CM021767.1, forward strand.
TACTATGTCGGGCTGTGGAACCATGGTTCCTGGGTGTGCCTCTTCTGTGGTGGTGCTTAGGGACATGGCTCAGCGGTGGGCTTGTAGCGTTAGGTGCATGGTGGGACTTGATGATCTTGAAGGTCTCTTCCAGACTAAGTGGTTCTATGATCATCCATACAGGTTGTACTAGGATTTCACTGAAACTTGCTTTTGTAGTATGGGAGTGCCTGTTAGATCACTGGCTAATGTTTCTGTTATTAACGCCTTTTTGTGACTGATTCCTGCCCCTTCCTTGGTCTTAAATAGGGCCCAGGAGCAAAGGGCAGAATGGCTGGATAGTGAACTGGCTCTTTCCATCTAGGCAAGACGTTGGAAAATGAACTTTAATCAAAACATTGTTTGCAATGTTTTGTAATAAATGGCTTTATACTTGGCTTGATTCTGCTCTGTTTTGGGCAGAGAACTGTTGTCTGGGGTAGTATTGCCCCAGATTTCCTTTCTGAGAACTTTGGTCCAACGCTTGATGGCTTATCCGCCTGAGGGTGGGAAGGCTTTGCAAAGGGACCTGTATAGGCTGGCTCAATGGGCCACGTGCAATTGCGTGACATTCAGCAAAGGTAAATGCCGGGTCCTGCACTTGGGTTATAACAACCACATGCACTGGTATAAGCTTGAGGAAGAGTGGCTGGAAAGTTTCCCAGCAGAAAAGGGTCTAGGGGTGATGGTTGACTCTGGCTAAACGTGAGCCAGCGGTATGTGCAGGTGGCCAAGAAGGCCGGGGTGTCCTTGCTTGTATCAGAAATAACGTGGCCAGCAGGACCAGGGAAGTGATTGTCCCCTGCACGTGGCACTGGTGAGACTGTACCTCAAATATTGTGTTCGGTTTGGGGCCTCTCGGTACAAAAAGGACGGTGAGGTGCTTGGCTGAGTGCAGAGAAGAGCAATAAAGCTGGTGAAGGAACTGGAAAACAGGACTTAGGAGGAGCGGCTGAGGGACCTGAGGTGGTTTAATTTGGAGAAGAGGGGGCTGAGGGGGGACCTCACCGTTCTCTACAGCTCCCTGAAGGAGGTTGCGGTGAGGACGGTGTTAGTCTCTTTTTTCAGGCAACAAGTGGCAGGATGTGAGGAAACAGCCTCAGCTTGTGCCAGGGGAGGTTTAGATTGGTTATCAGGAAGAATTTCTTCACAGAAAGGGTGGTCAAGCATTGGCACAGGCTGCCCAGAGTAGTGACAGAGTCCTCATCCCTGGAGGTACGTAAGAGATGTGGATGTGGCGCTAAGAGGTGTGCTTAGTGATGGTTCTCAGCAGATCAGGTTGATGGTTGGACTTGGTAAAGGCTCTCAAGAACACCGAAATGGTTCTGTGATTCTCCTGTGCTGAATTCCGACAACACTGCCACTGTTGACGTCGCGTGTTGCTCCTAGGTTAGGCCATGACGTCTGTCCCTTCTTAGGTGGTCTGGCTTTGATCAGACACCCGTGCTGCCCTGGCAGCAGCTCAGCAACATGCAAGGTCATAGTGCTGCTTGCTAGACTTCTCTCACTGTAGGTTGGTTACTTAAGACAGATACTGCCCTTAACTGAACCGACAAAAGCCAGTTAACAGGTCTTTTCCATTCCGGATGTTTGGGAACCTGTTCAGAAGGCCTGATAGAATGACCTGTTGTGCTAGACAGAACTTGGATGATGTGCTCTGTATGCAGCGCGAGGTACTGGCTCCAGAGGCGTGGTGACAGGTAGAAGCTGAAAAAGGAGAGTCCCACCGAGGTGGGGGGTGCTGGAGTTCCTCAGTCACTGATCTCGTTAATGTTGAGGCTGTTAATAGAAATATGGGGAACATATGATGATGAGGTAGGTCAGGACATCTTCCAGAAACACAAGAATACATTAGATGACCGGACTAATTGCAGTGGCAGGTGATTCAGTAGTATAAAATACAAAGCTTCACAAAAGCCCGGAGCTCATCATTTGGGAATTGAAGAGGATCCGGCCTCCCCTGGCTGTTCAAGGGGGAAATTTGACGCCCTAACCTTTTCTTGCAGTCATGTCACTGACAAGTAATGTTAAAATACATTGGAGAAGAGTCTCCAGTAGAGAGAGAATTAGTATGATTTTGCATGGTCCTGGGCAGAGCTTATCTGAGCAGTGTCATTGGGAAAATGCAGAGTGGGGTTTTAAGAGGAATCAAAGATTTTAGCTTACTTTGCTTATGTGAGGCTGAGAGGACCTGGTAGTGTCTGTAAACAGATAAGCACTAGCAATGAAGTGGTCTTCTTGGACTTCCAAGACAGAGATAGCCCAAGAACAAAAAGCAGTAAGCTCTCCAAGAACGGTTTGCTGGGGAAGTAGACATTGGCCATTGGAGCAAAGCTGTTTCCAGTGCTCGAAAGAGAGAAGATTCAGGATGTGCTACGCAGCAAAGGTTGATCTGAGTTAAGGGAGATCCTTCTTGTCTCAGCTCATCTCTGAGGCTGGGCGCAAGTTCGATTTCATTCAGCGTGGAGTCATCTTTGTCGTTTGGCCTGTGCTGGCCAAGTCCACGTTGTAGCAGCGCAGACCAGAACTAATTGCAATTGTCAAGTGGGAGATGGCCCTGAGCCTGTGGGACTAGGCATGTTCTAAGGTAGAAGGAGAGCTTTAGATGGGATGAAGTCTGCGTTCCCTGCCTACCTCAGTGTTTTTCCCTGTCAGACTTTTTTTTGCTATCTTTTCAAAGGTGGTTGTCCTGAGGGACTTATCTTTTAGGACTTATCCATTCTTGTGTCCTACTCATTGTGCTTGTGGCTGGGAGTCATTCTCTTCCAGCAGCTCTGAGTGGTTTGTGGTTGGTGCCACGCAGGTGCTGGCTGCTGGAAGGCCTGTGCTGTCAGGTCTCATTCGGCAGCTATGCTTGACTTTTGTCTCGAGTCACATTGGCACCAGTGTCCTGTTGACATGTGGAAGAATCTTGTTAGGGAAAATTACACGGTAGACTTGTTCTTCTCCTGGAGCCCTAAGGTGGTGACTAACTGCAGTGATCTTGGCATTTCTAGCTGTCCCTAGGGATTCTGTTATATTCGGGTTGCTTGTGACAAATGCTATAAATCTGATCTAAGTGGGGTGCTTTTAGAACTTGCGCTTTAACAGGGAAATTCTTTCCACTTCATCTCGTCACTCAGCAGAAGCCATGAGCTGTGGACTCCAGGGTTTTCTTAGAGAGCTAATTCTAAGTTGCCTTAGTCAACATGCGGCCAAGGAAGCAATGGAGAAATGTTCTAGGCAAGTGACCTGAGATGAAGGGAGCGATGAGGGGCCAACTGAGCTGCACCGTGGTGCCTGTTTGGGCAGCCAGATGGCCCTGGAGTTGCATGTATTCTGTAGGATCTAGTTGGGGATGGGCTAAGGTTTCCTGTATACTAAGCATTCATGACTTTCTTCCAGTGGCACCAGACACAATTAATAACCACGTGAAGACATGTCGGGAGGAGCAGAAGAACCTGCACTTCTTTGCCCCAGAATATGGAGGTATGGTGTGGCAGCAGCTGCAAGCCTGAGTTTTGTTGGCCTGTCTCACTAATGCTTCCGGGCTATTGTGCATCTTGTTTTCAGCTGTAATCTCATGAGAGATGTCACATTATCAGCTTTGTGTTATTTGCCTGTTTTATTGCTTCAACTCCTTTGTCTTTTGGTAGCAGAGGAGGGAGAGAAGGCTGCAGGATTATCATAGCCTGATTCAGAGGTGGTCCTGCTGCTGAGTGCAGGGAGAGACTGATAACTGAGCATTGTTTCTGTGTTACAGAAGTTGCCAATGTTACCACTGCTGTGGACATTTATTCCTTTGGGATGTGTGCCCTGGAGGTGAGTGTGGAACGCTGTGGTTATGGGACAGAGAATAAAATTAAGGGAAGGAGATGACTCTGGAATTGCTGTGGGCACGGGTGGTTTTTGTAGCAGGTGCATTTTGTTCTCTGAGCCAAATGCAATTTGTGTTGTAGGGATGCCTATCAAGGTTCCTCCAAATGCTTTACTAAGCAGTTAAGAACTTGGTAATGTGTGGTTCTTCTGGAATTTCTGGTGTGTAATTTATTACTCTGGGTAATGAATAATTGGACAGTTCTGGAGACTGACCCACCTGCTGTGGGAACAGTCACTACCGCGAAATGTACTTAATATGTACGGGGGGGAAAGGGGGGAACTCCCCTTCTGGGGAGTATTTGTTCTGTAGTACCTGGAGGAGAGGACGCTCCATTACTGTATGGCCCCACCTGATACAGGCTTTGGTTGTTGTCAAGTGTGAGTCTGATGTACCTGGTCTTAGCAGCGTGTTGGTTCACAGAATCATAGAATCCTCGGTCCCCGCGATCAGTAGGCCCAAGACTAGGAAATACGAGTTACTCTAAGTTATCTGGGGAGAATTGTCAGCAAGAGCCAACACACACAATTCTGAACCTATGCTGTGCACCCCGTAAGTGAAGCAAGAAAAGACCTGTGAAAACACACAACTTTTAGGAAAGTAAACTGGAGCTGAATCTTCAGACATCCTCTGGGATCTTCTGCCAGCCTTTCCTAGCTGGGAACTTGTGTATGTGTTGGTTGGAGCTGGTTCCGTGTGGCATCGTGTGCTTGCTTTTCTGCCTGTAATATAGAGCAATTCGTACAGCTAGGAGGGACACTGTCAGATTCTGACAGCGATCCAGCTACTGCTTCGTTAGGGGATGGTAATTATCAAACAAGTGTAGGCCAATGGATCATGAGATTCAAAATAGAGATACTAGCTGTCTAAGGTGATGTTGGCATAGTTTTCAGGCCTCTCGGGCAATCTGTTAAGGTGCTAGAAACAAGCTATCATAATGAAGCAGTTACTCTCTCTCTGCCTCTACAAACCGTGACCTTAAATAGCACAAAAAAAAACCATGGCTGTTAAGATCTCACACTTGTCAGTGGTGGTCATGAGTGCTGTTCATTGTATAGTAAGCATTTCTTGGTGAAGTCTCATATGCTACTTTGTGCTTGCAGATGGCAGTACTGGAAATACAGGGTAATGGAGAGTCATCGTATGTGCCCCAGGAGGCCATTAACAGTGCCATCCAGCTGCTGGAGGACCCCTTGCAGAGGGTGAGTGAGGGAGGTTCAGCACCCATGGAGACCTCCTGGCATTGCACATCATCTCATGCGTTTTTTGTCTTTCAGGAGTTCATTCAGAAGTGTCTAGAACAGGACCCTAGCAAGCGTCCTACTGCCCGGGAGCTCCTTTTTCATCAGGCATTGTTTGAGGTGCCATCACTAAAGCTACTAGCTGCTCACTGTATCGTTGGGCATCAGCGTGAGTATGAAGTCCCAGGCTGCTGCATCTCGTGTTATGAAAAGCTTTACTAAGTTGTCACTGCAGCTGACATTCTGGAAAGCAAGTCCTTTGTGCTGGTCTTAACAGGCAGGGACCAGGGCCTTGTGAAACAGAACTGTAGTCGCTGCAGAGCCTGAAGAAATACGGTGCTCTGAGTGGCACAAGAGCTTTTCATCACAAAGCCTGTGGGTTTTTATTGTTCTTAGGATGGAAGGGAATTGCAGTTGTTCAGGCCTAACTTTTTTCTCTTTTAATAGATATGATTCCTGAAAACGCTTTAGAAGAAATGACCAAAAACCTTGACATGAGTGCAGTGTTGGCAGAGATTAATCATGCAGACAGGGAAGGAGTCAAGATGATGTGAGTACCCGTTGGTGTGTTTGGAGGGGTTCTGCTCAGGTGTATGTGGAACAGGCTCCGTGGCACCGGGCTGGGCAATGAATGAACTGCCCGGGACTCTTGCCTTCAAGTTAGCGCTGTCATTTCACCAATAACTGGTAAACAGATGGGAACTGTTGGTGAAGAAGTGTACACTTTATCTAAACGTGAAAATGTGGTGGAGGGTAGCTGTTGAGTAGAAGAATTTAGCTGTGTGGAGTATGTTCATGCAACACTGGTGTGAGATGTGACTTGTGCCCCAGGCTGGGGGAGGGAAGTTAGCACACTGTGGTTGGAGCAATCCTTAGCTAAACCTGGCAGAATAGTTTGGGGAAGCGATTCAGACTCTTCACAGGCTTGTTGAATGGAGTCCAGTGTGTTGGAGAAATGGTTCCTCAGTGTTTTCATAACGGAGCAGCTCGTTTTAATTGCAAAGAGATGCCTCTGAGAAACAGCAATGGACGAATTGAGAGCTTGTGAGTAAAAATTAAGGATGGGACCAATAAAGGTCACCTTGTGGTTGGGTCTACTACAAGTCGCCTGATCAAGGGGAGCCTGTTGATGAGGGCTTCTTGCTTCAACTACAAGAAGTGTCACACTTGCATGCTCTCATCTTGATGGAGGAATTCAATACCCAGATGTCAGCTGAAAAAGCTTCAGAGCAGGCTGTAAGCAATCCTGGAGACTCCCAGTGTGTGTTGAGGATCAGTTCCTGGTCCAGGTATTAGACAAACCAACCAGAGGAGAAGCGTTACTGGACTTGGTGCTTACCAATGCGGATGAACTCATTAAAGAGGTTAAGATTGGAGGCAGTCTAGGCTGCAGTGACCACACCCTGGTTGAGCTTGTGATCTCAACAACTCAACA
>CM021767.1:118617200-118737410 GCA_011076525.1 Nettapus auritus
CGGGGCGGCGGCGGCCATGGCCGGCGGGCGCGCGGGGCGGCGGGGGCCGGCGGCGCTGGCGGAGCCGCGGGGGCTGATGCGCGCGGGGCTGGGCCTCATCGTGCTGGGCCACGGCAGCCTGGTGCTGGGCGCCATCGTGCACGGCTCCGTCCTGCGGCACGTGGCCCGCGCCGGCCGCGCCGTCACCCCCGAGTATGCGGTGGCCAACGTCGTGTCCGTGGTCTCCGGGCTGCTGGTGAGAGCGGGGGGGGGCCGGGACGGGGAGCAAGGGGAGGCGGCGGGGGGGACGTGGCCCCGTCCGAGGCGCCTGCTCAATGAGGATCTCTCCCTGCAGAGCATCGCCGCGGGCATCGTTGCCATCCTGGTGTCGCACAACCTGTCCCGGGCAGCCCTGGTGAGTGTGAGGCTGCTAGGCCGGGAGCTAAGCCGGCCAGGGAAGCGGCAGGTTGGGGGCCTCCGTGCAGCCTGGGCCCTGCCGGCAGCCGCTCCTTTGGACCTTGTCCCCAGTAGTTCCTTCCGCTTCTGCTGCTGGTGCCTTGATAGCTCGCAGGGTTGCAGGTGTTGCCTGCTGTGCTGCCTCTGCCTCCTCGGCAGCACTGGGAGGGTGGGCAGCAGTCTGGACACCGGGCATCATCCTGGGGTAGAAAAGTTTCAGCTAAAGCAAAAAAGCTGCAGCCAGAGTCAGGCATCTCACTGTTTGTGGAGATGGGGCGGAATGGGCTGCAGGAGTCTGTGGGAGCATACTCCTGGTTCATGAGCAAGGTGAAGGACGTGAACAGTACAAAAGCTTTGTCAAAGTAGAGGACCGAGCCACATGAGACGAAACAAGGGATTGTATGTATTTGGCACAAACGTCTGCAGGTTACCAGTGCCGCCATTACCCTGTACAGGGACCACACAGGTGTGCGCCTGGCCCGTGCAGTGGCAGTGTCTAGCCCTGGTGTTTCCCCTGGCTCTGGCCAGCACCACTCTCACATGCTTTCCTTGCTGCCAGCAGCATTGGACCTTACTGAGTGTGTCCCTGTTGAACTGCCTGCTGTCCACAGCATGCAGCGTGGGCCTGGCGCTAGCCATTGCCCTCACAGTTCACAGCCGTGGCATGCGCCTCGTCACAGGCTGCAACAGCTCTGCACTGCCGGCTGACGCACGTGCAGCCATAGCGACCAACGACTGTCCCTTCAACACCACGCGCATCTATGTGAGTATATGGGGCCAGCGCCCCGTGTACCCTTCTGCCCCCCCCTTTTGTTCATTTCTCTTTCCTGCTTCCTCTTTTTTTCTGGCCTTTTCCTGCCCCTCGCCCCACCCCTTGGCCTGCACGGGCTCTCCTCTCAGCTGTATGCAAGTACGCTGGGTGCAGTGGCTCCACACTCCCTGAGAGATCTCTGACCTTCTGCAGGACACAGCCCTGGCGCTCTGGTTCCCCTCCATGGTGCTGGTGGCTGCAGAAGCCGTGCTATCTGGCAGGTGTTGTTTGGTGGCCCTGATCCTACAGGGCATTGGCCCCTGTGGACGCACCTATGGCAAAGACCAGGTATGCCCCCATCAGTACAGACAGGTTTCTCTGCCTGTCCCTGCATTTTGAAAGCGCTGGGTTTTGTTTTCATACAAACAGGCAATAAGTACAGTGTGTGAAATAAAGTTGGACTACTTCTAGCCAACACTGGTGATGGACTGCTACTCTTTCATCTTGGGTTGCTGCAGGTAGAACCAGTCCTGCTGATAGCCAAGCCTTTTCTGTCCTGGCTGGTCTGAGGACTCTTCTGCCCCAACCCTTCACACATCTTTTATGGGGCCCTGCAAACCTCTACCTCTCTTTTCTTATAGCTGGTCAAGCCAGGTACGCTGAAGGAGGGGCAACGCCTGGTTGGGGTGGCTGAGACTTGCGCCTAGTGGGAGGTGAGTGCAGTGTGGGCTGGGGAGGTGGGGGGGTGCTGTGCTCTCAAAAGGGCCTTCTGCCTTCATCAGCTTCCTACGACTTTTCTTTACAAGTACTGCTACAAACATCGGCCAGAGGTGTCAGCACAGTCCCTGGCCCTGCAGCACAGCTCTGGACCGACACCCACTCTTTCCCTGCAGGTGGCGCTGCATGAGGGCTCTGCTACAGCGGGGGTGAAGCTGAACCCTGCACCTGCCGCAGGTGTCGGCATGGGTGGGGTGGGCTGCGGGGGGGAGATGCTCACCCGTGTCCCCTCTGCCCCCTCCCCCCCCCCCGGGAAAAAACCCGAAAGTCCCAAACACAAGGTGCCCGTAGTCATCAGGCAGCCTTTGCCTCGCAGGTGCCATGTTCCCTGAACACCCTCTCCATACCTCCCCAGGCCGAGCCCCTTCCTGGTGCACTACAAGCTCCGTCAGTCTCTCACATGCACAACCAGGGGCAGAGGGGCTGGGGGAGAGGAGGTGCCATGGCCTGGCAATAGCAAGGCAATAGCAAGGGTTGGCCTGGTCCAGCTGCAGAGCAGGCAAGGCCAGCTTGCTGAGCCTGTACTCAGAAGCAGGCCAAGGAGCAGGTGAAGAACCTCTTTGTTGTGAGCCACTGTTGTTTCTCTGAGTAAATAAAGTTTTAATTTTCACATTGGCTGCAGTGTTTCCCCAAGGTGGCTGGGAGCTGGGTCCACTGATCGAAGGACGGTGCAACGGGTGTATTAGCCTATCTTCCTGCCTAGTATGCTCCCCACTCTTGACACAAGGCTTCATTGTGATGGTCACCATCAGGGTGGAGTCTGCATGTTTAGCAATCAGGTTGAAGCCAAGGAAGCATGGCCTGGGAGCTGTGTGCGCTCCTGGGCTCTGCATTCCCTGACAAACAGAAGCACAGTGGTGCTGAGACACATGTTTATTGGGGACAGAAGTGGAGGGAGCTGAAGAACAGGACAGAAAGCTGCAATTGTTCCTCCCTGTCCCCCTCACTGGAAAGAGAAGCCGGTGCTCGGGAGTCCCCCACACCACTGGCTGAGGAACTTGAGCACATCTTGGCATGCAGGGCTGTGAGATGTCTGCAAAATCAAAGAGATGTCCTTGGTATTGGCAATGTGGCAGTGCAGTCACCCTCTGCCCAAGGACACCCCAGGGAACTGACAGAACTGCACAGGAATGCCCCAGCACCATTCCAGCCCAGCAGCATGCAGAGTGGGTGGTGCGCTAAAATGGCACTAGTTTGGTGTAGTTCCACCCAGCGGGACAAAGTTTTACAATCAGCATGAATGACAGCGTTGAACACCCTGCAGCTTGTCTCCCTGCCCCATGGAATGCCTCGCTCACCTTGACAGCCATCAGGAACTTGTTCCATGTGTCTTTGTTGGCTTCTCGGCCTGGACGCTTGAACTCTATCTTGTTCCTTAGCACAGGATACCCTGGCCACACAGTAACAACCTCACAAACAAGGTGAGACCCACAACAGACCCCTCCTTTGTGCACCCCATCCTTTCTCACTAAGGCCACCCGGCTAGGGCAACTCCCAATAGGCAGCGTAGAGGACTAATGCTGCTTCTGACAGAGACTAGAACAAGGAAGGAAGTGCCCACAGTGGTGGGATCAAAGGAAGATGAAGGCTCATCTGCTCGCAGCAAGGCAATCTGGTGAATATAAAATGACAGCACCTCCCTCCCCCCCTGAACTTTGGAGCGAGGGCCCTGTTCCTGGAGGCCCATCCCTGTGCCACTCCCTTGTCCGACCCACTCCTGCAACACAGTCCCCACTGTGAGGTGTGCAAGTGGGGGACAGTCCTTGCCAGTGCAGATAGCTTTTGTAGAAGGCAGCAAAGTGGGGACAGGTGCTATATGTGCACGTGTGTACCTGCCCTGGGCAGCCTGTCCTAGGCAGTGATGTGCAAGGCTGAGCAGTCATAGAAAAATAATAGTTGCATTTGGAAGAGTCATCTGGTCCAACCTCCCTGCTCAAGCAGGGCCACCTAGTGCTGGTCACCCAGGATCATATCCAAATGGCTTTTGAATATCCCCAGGCATTGAAATGCCACAAATTCTGAGCAACCTGTTCCAGTGCTCAGTTATCCTCACAGTTAAAAAATGGGCCAATCTATCTCATCCAGCTGAACCATTCCCTATAGCCACACAATCTCCTTACTCCTTTCACAGCATTGCCTGACTCTCTCTCAGACCCACCTGCAAGATGGTCCCCACTCCCTACATATGTGTGTGCTGGCCTGGAGCATACATACCTGTAAGCACACAGGGCAGGGAGCGCACCCCTGTGTTCGCTGCCACCAATGAAGCTTCATATGTGTCACGGTCATCCTGTGGCAGCACCTGCTCCAGACGCTGGTCCATGGACATGGTAAGCACCCAGTCCCTGGCCTCCTCCCGGTTCTCCTCCTGCAGGACAGGGGCCTGGGCAGCTCTTGATACTGCATACTGTGCCACTGCCTAGATGCTGCTCCTCAACACTAGGGACCACACTGGGGAGATGCAGGACATGAGCAATCATGCAGGATGTGTGTATGCACATACACACAGTCGTGTGTATGGGGGTTGGTGGTGGGAAATGAGTGCATGGATGTGTGCGGAAGTGTATATTGCAGAGGGAGCATGAGAAAGCATGTGCATGTGCACATGTGTGTGTACACTGGTGCTGCACGTGTGTTTGTGGTGGGGAGGATGGGATGGGGAGAGCTAACGACATTTCCATCTTCTGTACTGTCACCCTTGCTCCAGTTCCTGTTCAGAGGGGACCTCAGGTAGCATCACTGTTGAAGGGAGCTGGAGAAGGTAGATGATACTCACAGGCACATGCTGATGGGCTGGAAGAGGCACTTCAAAGGGAATGTCTGTGTTCTGGAAATCTGAGTGGTCCAGAGAATCCAGGTTCCCTTCTTCAATGGCCTGCAAAGGAGAAGTGACGGAATAGTAGGCAATACCATCCTTGGCATTCACATTACAATCTGTATTGTAAGGGTGGCATCACCTATGCCCCTATCAATCAGTGTGATCACTTGGCCCTCCTGGGAGGTGGCAATTTATAGCCATCCTCAGCAGTGCCAGAGGATGTATGCTCCTTAAACACTATACTACTCAAGCTTGCCAGTTAGCCTCAAACAAAGGAAAGATGAAATAGGGAGTATTTTTTTCTAGCAGCTGCTGACTGCATGTGGAAGACTGGTACAGTAGGGTCTGTCAGCTTCCAAGGATTTTTGGTGTTTTATGGTAACCAACCAGCTATTCAAGGAAGGAATTGAGCATGGGGACTCAGTGTATGATTCTTGCATCACCATTGCTACAGCATCAAGCCATGTCTTCTTACACTGCCAACTGCCACAGCTAATGCTGGGGAACTCAGCACTTTGTGCACACATGCAGAGAGAGCAAAGTTCAGGGCCCCTGCATTCTCCATCAATACCAGCTCACAAATGTGCTGCCACATTGATAACTCAGGAGTCTGATGGCCAGGCTGAGGGTCTGTGTGGGCCCTGCAGACCACTATCACTTTTAAGTGTGATAGTCCTCTCCTCCAGCAGACCATACGCACATCTGAGAGGTCCAGGAAACGGTTCAGGAAGATGAATGCCATGTTCTCCCAGTTGACTGCCTAGTGTAGAGAGAAACCCCAAGTGAGACCACACAGCTGATAATTTATCTCCACAGCCACAACTCTCTCACTTTAGCGACGGGCTAGAAAGCCAGCATCAGACAGTAAGAACAAGGTGCTATGCTTGCCATATGCCATTATGTCTGGGCAGGTGGTCAGTCTGTAGCATCAGGATTGTCAGTAGATAACCGTTAGATGACCCAGAGCAAGGTGAACCAATTGAAGTTCTGCATCTACAGAGCCACACAATATAATATGGTCTCTGGTCTGCCACATAGGTCTACAGTTCAAAGCTAGTTGAGATTTGCCCTCCCAATACCTACTGCCAATCTGTGACAAAATACAGAGGCTGTCAAGATGTTTAAGGAAAGAACTCCATAAGACAGAGTCTGGCTGTTGGTGTACCAATGCAATGGAAGACTGTGGAAGATAAAGTTGAGAAGCCCTGAACCTAAGGTCCTCCTGAGCTGCTCTGGTGGCAGATAGTTCTCACCTTGGCAGCTATACCAGCTTCATAGAAAGCCTTGTCTGCAGGGAGGAGTTCAGTGTGGCGCAGCAGGGAAATGGACAGCTTAGCAGCCACAGTGTCCTGCAGACAAAGAGGACAGTAAAGCCATAATAGTCATCACAGAAAAAAATAGGTTGGAAGGGATCTCATCAGATCATAAAACCACTACCTTAGAACAGGGACTCTGCACCCACATATTCCTGACACGTTTATCTAATTTAAGAGCCTTCATTGAAGGAGCTTTTAGAATTTTTGTTCATGGCCATTCCAGGTTGGAGGTCTCCTGCTAGGAAGTTTTTTTCTTTTAACATGCATCTCCCTTGTGGTGACTAGATTCCTTACTTATCCAAGACATACAAAGAGTTTGAAAACAGATTATTTCTTTCCTGTTTCAGTCTTTTTCCATTGACTGTGTACCTCTAGACCTATTCTTCTAATCTTTTCTGTTCTTTTAGCCCTTTTTGACTGATTTTCATTTGTCAGTATGGACGCAGCCCACTCTAGCTGAAGCCTTGCTCTCACTGAGTGGAGCTGAAGGACTAATTCCTGTTCCCTGTGGACTACCTCTGTGTTACACTGCCTAATATAATAGTTGTCTTTTCAGAAGCATGACATTGCTGACATGTTAAACTATGATCCATTATACTCTCAGATCTTTTTCTAAATGTTTCCCATCTTGTGTCTGGATGCTTGATTATGCCTGCTTGAGGGCAGTACTCTGGACTTAGCCCACAGGAAAAGCATCCTATTTTTTTCTGTCTGTAACAAATTTTTTCTCTTTTTACTTTCTCTGTGTCAGTCTCCTCTTCCTCAGTGGTCTCTTTTCCAGGGCTAAGCACCCTAGCTGGTTTAGTTGTACATTGTACAAAAGCTGCTCTTTTGGTCATATGGTAACTCCTTTCTAGATTGGCTATAAACACCCAGAAAGTCCTTTTTGTGATCCCTTGCCAATCACTGCACATGATGTGATTCTGAAGCCTTTCATGCCAGGACATTCTGCTTCCTATCTGAGGAAGTTCATATCCAGACACATGAAGGATATGAAGGTGACTAAACAATCAGGAAAAAAAAGCATCCTGATGGTGGTCAAGCACTGGAAGAGGTTCCATCTACTAGTGGTGGGCTCACAGATCACTATAGTCTCATTCTCATCCATCCATGATGTGAAAGTGATCCATGAAGTGGAAGAGTGAACTATGAAGAGCCCTAAACCTGCATGACCCCACATGGTCTGCACTCAGGGTGTTGACCTGACAAAGGAACATCAAGAACCTTACCAGTTGCTTCACGCCCTGAGCAGCAGAGCGAGTTGCATAGTAGTGAGATATCAACAGCATAGTCTCAAACTCTTCATGTGCTGGAGCGTTTGCCTCACTTGACTTTACTAAATTTTCACACTGAAAAAGAGAAAGAGAGAATAATAAATAATAAAGAAGCATGTGAGCAGAGGGGCACTCTTCACCCATTTGAGTCTGGGAAAAAGCTGGGAGAAAGAAGAATATCTAAAATACCCAGGCACCTTGGGGGATTGGAAAAGGGCTGTATCTTGAGTGCTCTGGGTCCTGCAAATTGCTGAAGTGAGGAGTCTGTGGGAGAAGGGGAGAGCCAGTAGTACTGCAGCTACTGACAACACTGGAAGCAACAGAGATTGGATCAAAAAGGGAATTTCTGGATTTAGTTTGTGTCAGAGGTGTGTATTTGTGGAACAGAAACAGAGCAAAGGCAATCATAGGCTGAGGAATTTTGGGGGCAGGTAAAAAGGAGCACAGGGCTCTAAGAATCTCTGGGGAGATGGGGAGGCCTATTATTTTCCAGGCTCAGTAGTTCTTTGCTTTTCCCAGGTTCTTGCCCCACTTATGTTGCCAAATATAGGATGAAAAGTGGGACTGTTGTGATAGGCTCCTATGTAGCAGTGACAAGGGGAACTCTGCAAGAGCCAACGTTCAGATGTGCTTCTATAATTTGGTCTTAAGTGCAGGGTCATCTTTTTCCCTGACTTCGCTTGCCCAGCCATATCCACCTCACAGGATCCTGTTGTTCTACTGTCTCCACTGTCACATCTCTCCCCTTGGATTGTGTTCTATCTCCTGTGTCATCTGTCCAGAGCCTAGTTCTTCTTTTTCTCTGCTAGGAGCCACCAGAATGTTGGACTTTAACAGGCAATGGTGGCCATGGCCCACGCTCACCAGACTGAAGAGAACATCACGTAGGTCAGCCCAGCTGGAGTAGGCCTCAGCACAGTTCATGCCAGATGCATTTACCATCTCCACGAAGAGGCGCTTGTAAATGTTGAAGTTCTGCAACAAAAAGGAGAGAAATCTTGAGGGACCCAGATGTCAAGTCAGAAGTTTGGGGTCCTTCTACTGTTTAGCATAGGCTTAAGGGAACGGCAGCTCTGCTCACAGGCTCACGAAGCAGTGCTACCGCAGAACACTGGCTGCAAGGAGTGCAACAGGACAAGACAGGGAAATGGGAAAGAGTGTTTCCTCCAGCCAGCTCTCTCAAAGAGGCAAACATGGTTGCTTTTATTCTGGACTTGGTGGCTAAGGTGTTCAAAATCAACACAAATACTCAACATCCCTCTCCTCCTTCCCTATGCATAATATGCTAGGGGGCTGCTTTTAGTCCTCAACCTTAGGAACCTATTGAAGAATCTACAGCAGTGTTGAAGTGGCTTGGACAACACCCAGCAGCCCCAGCTCTGTACTGGAAGCCTGACTCATTTAGCAGATCATAGCACTCTCTGGAAGCTCACTCTAGGATGTAATGCTGTCTTCATTACCTGTGGGTTGGCAGGTGCTCCGTGGTGTACATACAGGCTCAGGGCTTTGTCCCAGCTGCCCTCCCGGATGAGGTGGGTTGCATACAGAGCTACATACTTGTGCAAGACCTTATAGTTCTGGAGAAGGCACACAGAAAACAGTAGCATGAGAGTCCTGAGATGAACACTTGTCAGTTGGTAGTGACAGTTTCAGATTCGTGTACACACACCCATGCACCTGAGTCCCAAAGGGTAAGGCCAGCTAATGACATATACAGACTGCATGTCTTTGATTTGGGCCCCATGTGACGCCTCTAATCCTGACTAGCTGATGCTGTGCTGATCCTTCATACCTGAAAAATAAAGTTGCCTTTCTGCTGTCCACCACTTGCCAAAGGAATACTCCCAAATATCTAACAGAAGCACTATCTCTACAATGTGGCACCACAGATACTAGTCGGAAACTGGTCCTTAGTCTAATGAAAGAATGAATCCAAGCACTTTTGTGGACTGAAGACATTCGTAATATGCAAGGCTGCTCTAGTCCATCTAATGCCATCAGATTGCTGAGGCTGTAGGCCTTCTTGGAGAACTGCTCATACATACGCTGATCCTACTTTGCTAAGGACTGACTGTAGTAGGCCTACAGAAACTCTAAGTGAGACAGTACCTGTTTTGCACAGGCTTAAATATACTAATGAGGAAGATGGCACAAGATGTGCAATCCTGTAAAAAAATTAGCAATGGAAACAAGTTTATTAAACACAAGAGAGGACAGTGCCACTATGACATGTCTAGAACTTGAACACCCAGATCTGGATGCTCATGAAACATTAGGTGTTTGGGACAAATATTAAGTCTGGTATGTAACCTGTTTTGATAAACGTAACCCCCCCATATAATTGTTTTATAACAGCTGAGTCAAAAGTCATGAAGTTTTGCACTGGTTGTGGAACAAGGCTGTGCTAACGCTTCCTTAAAGACACATACAGGCTAACATGTTCCTGGAGTAAGTATACTAGTATTTGTTGTGCTTTGTTGACAATAAAACTGAGTAAGCCTTATACTATAAAATTGAGCTTGAAGGTCAACACTGGTATCTCCCGTATAATTAGACCATCATAGATAATAACTACTACAACAAAAAACATTCACATCATCAAAGAAGTCTAAGTCAAAAATAAATCAAGTTCATCGTTGTGAACTTGATTTCATCAAGAACCCAAACTCAGCTTACTGCTCATTGCATTAGGAACATAAAAATACAGCACAACGCATTATCAGTGCTTGCCCAAGTTATCAGTGTTTGCCAGACAAATTAGATCCTGGTACTGCATTGGAATAGCACTGTAGAACAGTTTCATTTTGGTTTTCTCTGTTTTTATCACTCTGCTGGGGTCATTTTTTGTCTTTCAGTCAGTGAAAATGCAAAAATGTCAAATTTGCTTTCATGATAAATAAGTTTAATTTCAACTGACACCAGTCCTCCAAAGAATATGTAGAAAAAAAGCTTTCTTTTACATGTCTCTCTGTTTCCTTAATACCTATTACTTTCAGCCCAAACAACTCGTTTAGCTTTTTTCAATGTTGCATCAATCACAAAAGTGAAACACAATGTGCTTCTGATTTCTAATGCTTCATTAATAGGTGTGCTTGGCTATGATGGGGACAGCAGAGAGGTGCTCTTTCAGCTGCTGTGGTGACTCCTTGTGGTCCTCACAAAACAGGCTGCTTTGCCCCTGCCCACCCATTCCTCATGACCCTGCTTCAGAGAACCAGGGCACCAAGTCTGTGTACTGAGGACTCACACAGGTACTCACCTGCTTAGCTGCAACCTCCAGACACTTTTCCCATTGTTCCTGCTCTGCGTACATATCCAAAGCAGCCATGACATCTATTCCCACCAGCTGAGGATGGAAACAACCATAAACTCACTGTGCAGGGCAAGGCTTCCTATCCACCTACATCTTTTCTTCAAATACCCATGGTCCCTCCATCTCTTTGGAAGCAAAGATCATAGAATCATAGAATCACAGAATCATAAAATCATAGAATGGTTTGGGTTGGAAGGGACCTTATAGATAATCTAATTCCAACCCCTCAACCCCCCCACCATGGGCAGGGACACCTTCATCTTGATCAGGTTGCTCAAAGCCTGACCCAGCCCAGTCTTAGACACTTCCAGGGATGGGGCATCCACAACTTCTCTGGGCAACCTGTTCCAGTGCTTCACCACTCTCAAAGATCCAATGTGACCCATCTGGTATGCAGAAACCATGGCTCAGGCATATATAGAATCCTCACCTATGGACATCTTCATGCAAAAACCCCATGAGGAAGGCCCCAAGGACCTATGCCCCAGCATCCTGACATGACTCCATAGCCTGTGGAACATCCCAAATACGTACCGAATCTACCTTTCCTTGGTTCTTTAAATACTCCTTGTAACGCTGGTCCACATACTCCTCTGACCTATTGGGCAGAAATAATCTTAATAGACACCAGCTTAATAGTTCCTTGCATCAGTGCAGAAGCTGGATTCAACTTTGTCTTCTTTGGGCTAAAGAGAACTCACAGCTGTGCCACTTTTTTCATGTCTGCTGCTGGGTGCTTAGGTAGAAGGGGGAAGAAAGAGTCTGGGCAGAAATACGTGTGAGGAGAGAAAGGTATCACAGGCCTTTTCAGGAAGAAGTGTATGTGAAGGAATATAACAAGGAAAGGAGAGATAGGGATATGACAAAAGGGGATTAAGATTTCCATGGGATATATGGCAATGGGGCAATAGAAGAGTGTCGTGGGTACACCAGATGGGGAGGGCAACTGTGGTGAATGTCCCCTGTCAAGCCTGCGAAGATCACTGTGGGGAAAATCCAGAAAACCTGGGAGAAGCAGAACAAGATAGGGCAAGGGATTATCTTGGGATGAGAGAGGGAGATGGAAGAGTCTCATTTGAGAAGTTCAGCACATACCTGGGGTCCAACTCCTTGGCCACACGCTTGGCTTTACTCCATTCTTCCCCTTCAATGAAGGCATCAATAGCTTCTCGGATGAGGTCCAAGTTAAGGTAGAGCTCGGCTGCCTGCAAGGCCAGAGACAGTGCCATGTGGAACAAAACCCCAAAGGCACCTTGTAGCCCAGGCTGGAGCTGGAGCTGTTGGAAATGCCCAGCACATAGCAGCAACTGAAAGTCTCTTCCCAAAAGCCTTTTTGAACAGGCTGCCCAGGGAGGTTGTGGAGTCTCCTTCTCTGGAGATATTCAAGGCCCATCTGGACGCCTATGTAGGCAAACTCCTCTAGGGAACCTGCTTTGGCAGAGTGGCCGATGATCTCTTGAGGTCCCTTCCAACCCCTCAATTCTGTGATTCTGTGGAAAGATACCCCTCTTCTTTTTCCTGCCTCCTTCCAAGGCCCGGGTCTCTCACACCATTCCAGGACTTGATCCCTTCCCCTCCTTCCTATTCTCTGAGGACTCAGCACTGCCTGATGCTGGATCAGGCCACCCACCCATGACCCCAGGATGTGACTTGGCCTCCTCCCTTTGGATACAGCTCTCCCTTCCTATTTCTTCCTTAGGAGCAGGTGCCAGCTCTCACCAAACTGTATTTCTTCATGGCCATCAGCTGAGGAGCCACAGTCCGTGTGACCTCCATGCTCTGTGACTGACCCAAGAACTTAATGGCCAACTCAGCAGCCTGTGAAGAGAAATTGTCAGGACCACGAGTGATAAGAGCAGCTTGAGAGAGGGATGGAACTCGAAAGAGCTCAATCCCAGCTAAAAGACTGACTGCCAGGAGCACTTGAACTATGTGGGGAAGAGGAGAAAAAAAGACAGTCCACTTCAGCAACTCAGAGAAGCAAGGTCCAGCTACTTTTACACATGGGAGATGATTAGACAATAACATAATCATTACTGAGGTTGGTAAAAGGACAAGGTACTAATGAAAAGTATGAACAAGAACACAACTCAAAGGTTGATGGACATGGTCCATGAGAAGATAGGGCACTTGTCTAGTCAATGTCTAAGTCATAAAGACTAGTTTTTCAGTGAAGGGAGATATGGGCATAAAGATATTGGCATGCTGCTGAAAGTGGTGCCAGAGCAAGGATGCACAGGAAAAGTGGACAGTCCATCGTGGGCTTAAGAGAATGGTCATTAAATGCTTTCAGCCCCTACAGTCACTGGGGCATGCAGATCCTCAGTTGTGCCCTGCAGTTTGTGGGAGGCCTCCCAGACAGTAGAGCCGATGAAGGAAATCATACCTTCAGCAAACACTTCTCCATCAGGACACTGTTGTTGGAAATCCGCACCTTCAGATAGCAGTCCACTGCCCTGGCATATTCCCCAGCCTGCTCCCACTCCCGTGCTTGCTCCAGCAGTCCTTCTGTTCCTCTGTAAGAAGGAACGCAGGCTGTGAGCAAGACTGTGATACTGCCATGCACATCCTCTAGAGAGTGTGTAATGCATGGGCAGGAAGCTGCAGAGCAGAGCTAAGTCAGAGACCTCAGAGGGGAGAGGGGGCTGTGTCAAGGAATGCACACAGCTAATACCAAGGAGAGAACTGAATAAGGATCATGGGGAGATGAACTGGCAGTACAGAAGACCTGTGAGATCTGTAAATGGCCAGAAGACACCCCAGAGACCTTGCATGGTAAGAATAACCCTGAAGTCTCCCAGAACAAGAAGGAAAGAGGTTAGGAAACCAATGGAGGAAGAAGCCTAGGGTCCTCAAGAAGGTAAAAGCTGGATGACAGGGATGCAGTCAGGCTATCTCTGTAAGGCATCAGATCAATGGCTTAGGGGAAGAGCAACCCATCTGTTACCTGCAGCCAGAGCACAACATTACTTACCCGGAGCCCTTCTTGGCAGCCTCCCTGCCACACTCTTCTTGTAACTCCTCTAGTCGACTAGGCACATATTCCTTGCAGATCCGCAGGGCTTCACTCCACATGTCAGCCTCCTGCAGAAACACACCAGAGAGGAGAAACTTTCACCAGTTCACATCACACTTCTAGCATCACCACACATCTGGCCTCTCACATCATCTTGCCAGAGGATCCACTAGGGGAAACAACTACAGCAGCACTATCCACTTCTTTTCTCAGCCAAAATGGCACCTATGTCTTTTCACTCACCCAGGCAACCTCAAGGGAAAGCTTGCATTCATCCTAGCTACCTCTATGGAATGGACACTTAGAGTTCCCAAATACACTATCTCATGCTATATTAGTTACGGCTGACCAATCTGGTGGCCTTCTGTGATGTAGTGACTGCATCAATTGACAAGGGAAGATCGACCAATGTAATCTACCTGGACTTCTGTAAAGCCTTTGACATGGGTCCACACGACATCCTGATCTCCAGATTGGAGAGAGATGGGTTTGATCAGTGGACAATTCAGTGGATAAGGAATTGACTTGAAGGCTACACACGGAAAGTGGTCGTCAATAGCTCTATGTCCAGGTGGAGTCTAGTGACAAGCAGTGTCCCTCAGGGGTCTGTCCTGGGACTGATACTGTTTAATATCTTTATCAATGACATAGACAGTGGGATCGAGTGCACCCTCAGCAAGTTTGCAGACAACACCAAGGTGAGTGGTGCAGTCGATACAATAGAAGGAAGGGAGGCCATCCAAAGGGACCTGGACAGGCTAGAAAATGGGCCCATGTGAACCTAACTGCTTAGGTGCAAGGTGCTGCACCTGGGTCAGGGCAATCTGGGACATGAGTACAGACTGGGGGAAGAGCTCATTGAGAGCAGCCCTGCAGAGAAGGTTGTGAGGGTTCTGGTGGCTGAAAAGCTCGCCGTGAGCCAGCAGTGCACTTGCAGCCCAGAAGGCCAACTGCATCCTGGGCTGCATCAACAGAGGAATGGGCAGCAGGCTGAGGGAAGTTATTGCTCAAGTTATTGCCCTCTACTCTGCCCTTATGAGCCCCAGCTTGGAGTACTGTGTCCAGGTCTGGGGCCCCCAGCACAAGAAGGAGGTGGGTCTGTTAGAGTCTGGATTTTACTCCTCCTCCATACAAACTGGGTTCTCAACCAGTGAGGAAGACAGTGATATTGCCACAGTCAACACTCACCTTGTAGTACTTTATTGCCAGCTCAGGTTTCTGTGCTCTCAGGAGGAAGGCCTCTGCTTTCTGGAACTCTCTCTGCTCAAAGGCAAAACGTGCCTGCCCCACAAGCACATCAGCCACACTGTCTGGGTCATGAGCTTCAGCCACACGTTGTGCAGCATCCCAGTTCTGGTTATGCACAAACCTAGGTGAATCAACATGAGATGTTAAGAAGAGACAGCAAGGAGCAGACTGGTGCTAGAGAAGCAACCTAACTAGCACCATATACGAAAGTAGATGCAGCAGTCTAGAATGGAGAAGGCTACATACATCAGCACTGCCTCTTTGGGTTTTCCAGCTTTAATGAATTCTGCTTCAGCCTCCTCAAATTTGCCCTAGGAAAGAGGAAGTAGTTTGCTTGCATGCTATCCTCCCCTGATACCAGCACATGAGCTCCTCTACTTACCATGAGGCAGAGTGAATTTATGAGACAGAGAGATGTGTGGAAGCTTGGGGCTGTAATTGTGGAGGCAGGTAGTGACTGCAGCCACACGTGTCTTTTGCAGCAGTCCTTAAGGGGAACTGTTCAATTATCTGAGTGACCAAGGAATTTCCACCTATTCCAAGGGGTAAAATTACCTCATCTTCGAGGAACATGGCATACTTTAAGTGTATCTCTGGCATCTTCTGCTTCATGGAGAGACGGGCCAGTTCAAAAGCAAATTCAAAGACACTAAAAAGAAAGAGAAAATGGAGTGATAGCAGGACTGCGTGCTATGAGGGCATGCCTTCATCAAGAGCAAGATATCAAGCAGAGCACAGGACACTGGGAGAGGAGAAAGGTAAAGATGGAGGGTCCCAAGTGAATAGGCACTACCCATTATTCCTGTTCCTGACCAGAGACTAAGAACTTTTACACCCCTCATTAAGGAAATTCAGCTCCTTCACACTTGCTATTAGTGCCAGAGACCCTTGGTTCAACTCTAAAGGGTGGTCATGAGGCTCCCAGTAGCCCAGTAAAGTGGGAGAGCTGCGGGAGAGCAGCAGTGTGAATGGCAGTGCAGACAGATGGCTGGGCAGATGCAGAGTGGGTCCAAATCAATTCTGACAAGCAGTTAGTTATGGTGACATGAGGAATATCTCCTCCTGTGTTCAGAAGCTCTAACAAGAAATCCCTGCTCAGGTTAAAAGGAAAACTGCTTTTGCCTGTCCTGCTCAGACCTGACATTCATGAGACTAACAGATGGACAACACTTCTCTGTTAACTCTGTGCTGAGGACAGAGTGTGAGGACTTGCAGGGTGGGGGCAAGGAGGAGAGCAGGGGGAAGACATGCTATATCCTGGACCTACAGCTATCACATGCATAACATAATTTCTCTTGGGCCATTCCATCTTTCTTGGCTCAAGCAATTGGGAGAGAAACACTGGGTTGATAGACCTGCTTACCCACTGTCTGCTGCATGGTCAATGGCCATCTCCAGAAGTCCAAATTTACTGAGGAGTTTCACAGCTGCCTCTCCACCCAGGCTCTTTGCCCACATATAGGCCACATGCTTATAGGAGTTTGTCCCACCGTGTGCCTTGGCCACCTATCAAAAGCAAAGAAAGTGGAAAAACCCAGTGCATCCATTTCTGTTTCAGCAGGCTGAGCCAGGACTCCCCTTTTATATGAAGCCTGTTCTCTTGAGGGAGCACCAAAACCAATTGTTCTCTCCTAAATAAACCATTTGTAGCCATACGGGACAGGAGAGAGTGAGACAAAAGCTTACATGGTAAGAAAGGAAGAAGAGGCTTCTGCCTCCTCAGCATAGCCCATATTGCTCTTGGAAGCAGTGTTGCAGGAGCTGATACAGAGTGACAGAACAGTATCTCTGAGCTACAGCGCTGGAGGCTGGAGAAGAGAAGGCCCTGGGGAGACCTTATTGCAGCCTTTCAGTTCTTAAAGGGGGACTTATAAGAAAGATAGACTTTTTACAAGGGCATGTAGTGATAGAACAAGGGGTAATGGTTTAAAACTGAAAGAGAGTAGATTTAGATCAGATATAAGGAATAAATTCTTCACTATAAGTGTAACGAGGCACTGAAAACAGGTTGCCCAAAGAAGCTGTGGATACCCCCGGAAGTGTTCAAGGTCAGGCTGAATGGGGCTTTGGGCAACCTGATCTAATGAAAGAAGTCCCTCTCCATGGCAGAGGGTTGGAAAGGATGATCTTTAAGGTCCCTTCCAATCCAAACCATTCTATAATTATATGAACACTGCGCAGGGGTTAGTAGTGGAGCAGTACCTGGAGGAAGGCAGTGCTGCAGAGTGGCTAGGGGGTCAAGGCCTGCTTTTGGGGTGCAATGCTGCAGAGTGGCTAGGGAGTCAAGGCCTGCTTTTGGGGTGCAATGCTGCAGAACAGTTAGAGGCAGAGCAGTGGCACAAGGGCATCCAGTATTGCACCACATTATGAAGCTAGATAGTGTATGCCAATTCTTTACATTTTGTGGTGAATATAGATAGGGCAGTTCCTACCGAGATCCTGCAGGCAAAGTCTGATGATCTCTGTGTGGTAGGATAGCTGTGAAGTGTTTATTACCCTGTAGGCTTCCTCCCACATGTCATTCACTCTGTACATGTTCACTGTGGCCTTCCAGTCCTTAGCTTCTAGGTAGTGGTACTCAGCCTCCTGTAAACGTCCCTCTGCCTCCAGCTCCTGCGAATTGGGGAAATAAATTAGTGACGCTCTTGTCTCTAGATCAGCTAGATCTAGTCTCTGGATCAGCTTTCATAGCTGATCCTCTGCCATGAGATACACTCACCTTGCCCAGGTGTAGGTGTGTATCACTGAGTAAGTCCTTGTGGTACTTGGCTACCAAGCAAACCATCTCATCATACATCTTACACTTCTTGTACATAGTGATGGCCAAATCAGGTTCATCCACAGTGATATACAGCCTGGGAATGCAAGCACATTCAAATGACTTAGCTGATGGCATGACCAGTGCCTGCATTCTCTGTGCATCTTGCCCAGCTGGGACTGCATCCTGGGCACAATGTCAGAAGGTATAACTGGAGGATTGTGACTGCAGGAATGATAAACTCCCAGACTCCCAACTCTAAATTTGTGCAGAATTTGCTGCTCCAAGTGGATGCATATAAGTCTATGGGGCCCGATGGAATTCAGCCCAGGATACTCAAAGAGCTGGCTGATGTCATCACAAGACAATTATTTTTCAATGGTCTTGGGAATCTGAGAGGTCCTAGTTGTCTGGAAGATGGCAAACGTCCCAGTTTTCAAGAAGGGCAAGAAAGAAGAACCTGGTAATTACAGGCCTCTCAGTCTCAATTCAGTGCCTTGTAAAATTCTGGAGAAGATTATTCTAGGAGTTATTGAAAACACTTGAAATGCAATGCAGTAACTGGTCATAGCCAACAATGGTTCAGGAGTGGAAAGTACTGTTCAACAAACTTAATTTCCTTTTATGACAATGTTATCCACCTAGTTGACCAAGGGAAGCCAGTTGATGTAATCTTTCTGGATTTCAGCATAGATTTTGATACTGTCTCTCACAGTTTCCTTCTGGACAAAATGTCCAGCATACATCGAAACAAATACATAATATGATGAGTGAACAATTGGCTGACTGGTCAGGCTCAAATGTTACATCAGGCTGGCAGCTAGTCACTAGCTCTATTTTAGGGCCAGTTCTTTTTAATGACTTGGATGCAGGACTCAAATGTATACTAAGTATGTTTGCATATGACCCTAAACTGAGAGGAGCTGTTGTCTCCTATGAGGGCTGAGAGGCCTTGAAGAGAGATCTTGACAAATTAGAGGGCTGAGCAATCACAAACTGCATGAAGTTTAACAAGAGCAAGTGTTGGATTCTGCACCTGGGACAGGACAACCCTGGATATAGGTACAAAATGGGAAACAAAAGGCTGGAGAGCAGCTCTACAGAAAGGGACCTGGCGGTTGATGCTCACCTCTCTGCTTCTTTGAACTTGCCCTGCTTCTCCATCTCTTGGGCCTGGGTTATGTAGAGAACAGATACATCTTCCTGGCTCATACACTTGATTGCCAGCTGCCAAAAGAAACACACATCGGATGAACTACAGCACGCTGCACAGTAATTTGTTGACACGCAGTAGATAAGGAGAAAATGAATCTTATTCCCACTACAAACAGGTGTATATGCTATATGCTCTGTAGAGAATTGGTTGTCATTTGTCACTGTGATCAAAGTACACAAGACCAAGCCCTTTGGAGAGTACTATTTGTGTCACAGGTGGAACCATATAGGACTGCTGATGTAAAGTGGGGCACACACACAGGTTGTGAATACCAGGGACTAATTTCCTAATAGCTGCCAGGTGCCCCTATGCTGGGTTGTTTAGGATGAGTGCTTGTTGATCAAGTGTTGGCACACAAGGCCACTTCCTGATGAATTACAATTCACAAAGTGGGGTAAGGTCCCCAGAAGCTTTGGCTTCTGACTTTACCTTATGAGCTTGTTCCCAGAGCCCAGCCTGTGTGTACATGTCAATGGCATCCTTGGTTTGGTCTCCTTTGATGTACAGTTCCTCTGCAACCTGTGGGAGAGATGACCATGATCAGCAGTTTGAAGGGATACAGAGCAGCAACGATTGCACAACGTGGCCTCACCTGATACTCCTGTAGCGCTGCATAGTGCTGGGCAATCTTGGGATAATATTTGGCTGCTGTTTGTTTGTCCTGCAAGTCCAAAATGTAGATGGCCTTCTTCCACTGACGGGCTCCCAAGGCTGCCTCAATGGCCTTAATGGAGCACCTAGCATCAGAAACGTAACTCTTTACAGACAGCCATCAGTCATCTCCTCCAGCTGAGCTAAGCTAGGGAGACCAAAGTGGTCTGCAGCTTGATTCTTCTTCCCAGGGTAGAGCAAGAAGGACCTGAAGAGCTTCACAACAGAAAAAAAAGCAGCCCACAGGAAGCATGACAGCAAAGGTCTGGAACACCAGCAAAGCTAGGGGAAAGAGTGAAGAACTAGGACAGTGGGGAAGAGTAATCAGGGCTGACAGACTCTGGGAGAAATATGGTGAGGAATCCATGGCTGGGCCATCAGAGACTGCATATAAGCAGCAGGGGCAGTGGCAAAGTGGGGTCAAAGGGGCTTACTCAGGTTTTTTAGGCCTGATGACTTAAGCAAACCGTATCAACTTCATAGCCCACCAGGTTATACTGCTGCTGGTTATACAGCCCTCACATGCCCCCACCTGGCTTCGATATAATGGTTAATGGCAGCATCCAGCTGTTTCTGCTGCACCAGATGGTCTCCCCACGCCTCCTCCAGCTTC
This sequence comes from Nettapus auritus, assembly GCA_011076525.1. Lineage (NCBI taxonomy): Eukaryota > Metazoa > Chordata > Aves > Anseriformes > Anatidae > Nettapus > Nettapus auritus. The sequence goes on from CM021767.1 coordinate 118,637,387, forward strand.
ACAACTTCTGCGGGAAATGCCAGGCGAGCCAACTCCACTGCTGTAAGGGGACATGATAGCTGTTATGCTGAACCCATCAAGGAAGCAGAACTATGTCAAACATGGGCCTTGGATGGGGGGGTGTGTGGAGGAGGGGGATGGTGACCTGTCTAATCTGCTCCAGCTTCAGTGGGCTACCCAGCAATCTGGATCAAACCCATGCTGGTACAATGCCTTGGGGAAGAGGATCCTGTTGTGGGGCTGTGTGCAGCAGATGTGACTATGTAACAACACATACATTGAATGAGGTGGTATGTGGAAATTTTAAAGCGACTAGGCAACTCTGAGCTCCAGGGCAATAGCTTGTTCTGCCACCAGGCCAGAATACCGAGGCTTCTGCTGGGAAAAAGGTGTGTGTGTTGGAAACATATTTAGCACAGTACCTTTCAGAAAGGCACTGCCCTTGCAGTAGCACTCCAGAGCCTTCCGTGGGTTCCCAGCCTTCTCAAATAGGTCTCCAGCCTAATGACAAACACAAGCTGCCAGTTTTCAGAGCCACTCTCTCCCCACAGCATCCTCCCTACCGCCCCCATGTACAGAGCTGTCAGTCTTGCCAGAATAGACCTTGCCACACAGACTTCTCTATCAGCCCTCCCCACTAACCAATACCATGGGAATAAAGGGGACTTCCAGGAAAGAGTGCATGCGCTGAGATCATTGTTCTCTCTGCTGAACCCCACACCCCAAGGGTTTATCTGGGGTACCACCTGCTAACAAGATCTATTTTTGAGACAACTTCTCCTCTCTGCAAAGTGGCTGATGCAGCAACAGCTTTTTTTATGACCACGGTCCCTAGGAGCTCTGCTATGCAAATGATCATACAGGAGCCCTGGGCAAGAGTAGGGAAGGGGAAAGCTCAGTGTCTTCCAGCAGGTTTTTTCCTGTAGGGTGGCAGCCAACAGGGTTGGATGTCTCAGAGTTTGCAAAAGTTAAAACATAACTGCACTGGGTTTAGGTGGCAAGGTTTTAGTAGTGGGGGTACTACAAGAGTGGCCTCTGTGAGATGAGTCCAGAAGTTGCACCATGTTTGAGAAGAGCCAGTTCCAGCTGGCTCCAAGAGGGACCCACTGCTGGCCAAAACCGAGCCAATGAATGATGCTGGTTGCACCTCTGTGAGAGCACACTGAAGAAAAGAAAAACAAAACAAAAACAACAAAAAAATACCACAACTATCTCTGCAACAGCAACTGGGAGAGAGGAGTTAGAAAATGTAGGGAGGAACAACACTGCAGACACCAAGGTCAGTGAAGAAGAAGGTACTCCAAGCACCAGAGCAGAAGTTCCTCTGTGGCGGTGGAGAGGACCATGGTGGAGCAGGCTGTCCCCCTGCAACCCATGTTGTACCATGGCAGAGCAGATCTCCATGCTGCAGCCCATAGAGAAGCCCACAGTGGAACAGGTGAATATGGCCTGAGGGAGGCTGCAGCCCATGGAGAGCCCGTGCTGGAGCTGACTCCTGGCTGAAACTGCACACCATGGAGAGTAGCCTGTGCAGGAGCATGTGGTTTGGTGGGAGCTGCTGCCCATGGGGTACCCATGCTGGAGCAGTCCATTCCTGAAGGATGGAACCCCACAGTATGGAGCCATATTGGAGCAATTCTTGAAGAACTGCAGCCTATGGGAAGCACACGTAGGATCAGTTTGGGAATGACTGCATCCTGTGGAAGGGATCCTCTGCAGGAGCAGAGGAAGAGAATGAAGATGAAGGAGCAGCAGATGACAAAATGTTATGGACTGTAACCTCCATTCCCCGTTCCTCTGCACTGTGTGGTGGGAGAAGGTAGAGGAGGTGGATGGGGGAAAGGTGTTTTTAGCTTGCTCTTAGTGTTTCACTGCTCTAGTCTGTTAGCAATAGGCAATAAATTATATTCTCCCTACGTAGAGTCTGATTTGCCCGTGACTGTAATTGGTGAGTGACCCCCTGTCCTTATCTCAACCCTTGAGCCTTTTTCTACTGTATTTTCTCCCCCTCTCTCTTTGAGGAGGAGAAACGAGAAAATAGTTGTAGTGGAGCTTAGCTGCCCATCAGTTTGAAACCACCACAATAATGTAAGAAAGGTCAGTGGCTAAAGCACATGTCTAGGTAAAGAACAAGCATACACCAGCCTTTCATCTATTATATCTATCTCCAACAATCTGCATTGTAGAGGCTTCCTGAGTTCAGGTCATGATGCCACCATGTCATTATATTTAATGGCTTTTTACAGAGTCTACCTTCATGAATTGTCTAATCACTTTTGGACCATTCATACTTTTGGTAAAACAAACAAACAAAAAAAAAACAACAAAAACCACCTTGCAGCTATGAGTTCCACAGTTAGGTTTTCAACTGAAGGCTTAAGAAAAGGTAACAGGTTTGGAAAAGCACAACTTTCTCTAGGGTGAAAGTGAAATGGTCAGAAAATGCCCAAGATTAGATAAGACTGAAGAAATGTAATTGAAACAAAGCACATAAAATAGGCAAGCAAAATAAGTGCTTTTTTCACACAACACATAGGTGGAACTGGATAACTCATAGTCAACACTGTAGATCCAAAAGTACAGATGGTTAAAATAATAATTCGACAAGCTCACGGAAGCAAAATGCATCAAGATTAAACATAAAAATAAAAATTTGAGTTCAGGTACAGTATAGTCTGCAAACTGCTAGTAGCCATGAAAGTACGCTATGGGAAGTATCAGCATATATTTGCCTTCTTTGTTCTTTATACTTCTTTCTCAAGCATCTGCGGAGACCAGCGTTGGCCCTGATACCATACTGTATACTGGTCTGAGACTCAGCATTGCTTTCTTATATTAGTATAGTTATGTGTTATATGAAAAACTGTTTTAAAAGGGTCACCTAATGATAAGTAGTTACCAATTTATTGTGTTACTAGATATAGAGACAGAGAATTATACCTGCTACATTCCTGCTCAATGCTCATGTATCTCAGAGAAGCAAAGGACAGGATAAGAGCTTTGACACTACTAAGGAAGAAAGCCCGATGGGGTGGATAGACCACTCACCTGTTCATACAGTTCCCCTCTGATCAGTGCTGTTGAGATCCTATTGATGACATCCCCATTGGTCATGAGCTCATCCCTGCTCATGGCCAGCCGTGCCGCCTTAGCTGGCAGCCCTGCCCGCAGGTATAAGCTGATGGCTGCCAGGTACTCTCCCTGTCCCTCTTGGACCTCCCCAGCCTTCTCTTCCTGCTGGGTGTCCAGCAGCCATTGGTAGTAACCCCGACGTAGCTTATCCAGCATCGGGTGTCCCTGTTGAGAAATTGATCACTGGTTGAGATCACTGGTTGACCTGGGCAAAGGCAAAATATTGCTCTATTCCTCCTGCAGGCTCTGAACATGACACCAGACTTCTCCCTGTTCAGTTAAACTACGCAACTGCAGTTAGCAGGAACCACAATGTGAGTCCTGTGTACCTCTGCATCAACCATTCTTTTCTAAAGCCCTGGCTATTCCTAAACCAAAGTAGCTTTTCTCCCTCACTGTTCACTGAGGTCTGTAATTCCATCACTGCAACCTCCCTTTACATTTCTCTTTTATCATCTTAAGACATTCCCTGTTATTATATTCCTTGACCGTCAGATGCATGATCATGAAGAACACATTAGTTTTATTCCTGTGCCTTGTCTTGTGAGCAAGTCTGGCTACCATAATCCTTCCTGAACTGCTCCTCTGATGCACGTGGGCCCTTGGCCCATTACACTGTACTTTAGAAAATAAAAGCACCTGTTTGGTGTTTGGTGTTGGACCAAAGATCTGTTTATCCCCAAACCATGTCTTCTGCCATTCTTAACAGCTGCCTTGCTGATCTCTGAACTTGCTATTTCTTAGGGCCATCACTTCTTATTTAGCACTGCAATTAAGTCTCTCCACACCCAAGCCTCCATTCTTGTGCCTTGTTCTCCTGATTCTATGATCTGTTCTGGACTCTCTGATAGCATGGCACCTTCCCCTTTTTAGTGAAGCGAATCAGATGGTGGACCTTCAGGGCAGGCTCAGAGCCTCTTTGGGAGCCTCTCCAAGCAGTTACCAAGTCCTGATAAGCCAGGTGAAGGGCACCTAGATCATCATTGGATTCTGAACCAGGAGACTTACCAAGCAAGCACAAACCACAGTTTGGTGAAGCTATATTCTGTACCTTGGCCTCTGCGACTACAATGCACTCATCCCACATGTGCAGCTCCTGGTACATGTCCATGGCCTCCTCTGTAGCATTCTGTGTTAAAGAGAGAAGTGTGAACCTGGAGGGTCCTTTAGCAGACACATTGCCATTGAGGTCTCACAACAGATGCAGGTTAGATGTGCAGAAACCACGTGCACAAGTGAACCATCCCTTTTACATGAATATTGAACCTCCCTCATCCTCTTTCTGTACCTCAGGGCAATCACAGAATCATAGAATGGTTTGGCTGGAAGGGACCTTAAAGATCATCTAATTCCAACCCCCTTGCCATGGGCAGGAACACATTGCACTAGACAGAAATAAGTGAAACCTTTTCTGCTCCTGGTTCCTGTACTCACCTGTTCCAGGAAGATCATCTCTGCCAGCTTGTAGTTCTTGTCTAGCATGGCCAAGCGGGCACGCACCAGGTAATGGTCTGTACCATCTCCACCCTGCAGACAGTCACAGTTAGCTCATTTGGTTTCCTGGGTGAAAGAACAGGCTCTGAATATGGTATAAGGGAGGTGATTGCAGGTGGGGGGTCTTTGTTGTTACAGAAACTAAGAAGACAGAAGTGAGAAGACGGGAGTAGTACAGTACGCAGTGTTTAGCCAGAAGAGGGATCTGACAGGCCTGGATGAAGGATTAGGTCAGTAGATTCTACATGATCATGTTCTAGTCTGTAGCAGCATAATGGGGGTCATGGACACAGAAGATAATGTGTATGCAGGTGTTTACAGGGAAGTGGCTACCCTGAACAACAGAAAAGGTTTGACTCACATGCTCTTGAGCTGCCTGGTCAGCAATAGCATTGGTTTCATGCAGAAATCGAGCCTTTGCCATATTGCCCAGAGCTGCAAAGCACCTGGGAAGATGGGAAGAACAAAGCAATTAGTCAATAATGGGTTTGTTGGCACCTTTGGTTCAAGAAAATCAGAACCTGGGCAGCAGACCACGCAGTGCAAGCTGGAGAGGTAGGTAGCCCTGCTTCAAGGGAAGCATTTTGTTAAGACCCATGTTCAGATGTGCCCTCTAGTTCAGCTCCATGGAAGAAGCCATACGCACAGCCATAGTCCATGCTTCATTTCCCTACACTTCACAGATCCTCTGAGTTTGTCAGTAAAGTTTAATATCTTTATCAATGACATAGACAGTGGGATCGAGTGCACCCTCAGCAAGCTTGCAGACAAAACCAAGGTGAGTGGTGCAGTTGATACAATAGAAGGAAGGGAGGCCATCCAAAGGGACCTGGACAGGCTAGAAAAGTGGGCCCATGTGAACCTAACTGCTTAGGTGCAAGGTGCTGCACCTGGGTCATGGCAATCTGGGACATGAGTACAAACTGGGGGGAAGAGCTCATTGAGAGCAGCCTTGTTGAGAAGGTCTTGAGGGTTCTGGTGGACGAAAAGCCAGCAGTGTGCGCTGGCAGCCCAGAAGGCCAACTGCATCCTGGGCTGCATCAACAGAGGAGTGGCCAGCAGGTCTAGGGAGGTGATTGTCCCCCTCAACACTGCTCTTTTGAGCCCCCACTTGGAGTACTGCATCCAGGTCTGGGGCTCGAGCACAAGAAAGATGTTGATCTTTTAGAACAGGTCCAGAGGAGTGACACAAAAATTATCAGAGGGCTGGAGTACCTCTCCTATGAAGAAAGGCTGAGAGAGCTGGGGATGTTCAGCCTGAAGAGAAGGTTCCGGGGTGATGCATTTGCAGCTTTTCAGTACTTAAAGGGGACTTATAAAAAAAGAGAGCAACTTTTTGTTCAATCAGAGAAAGACAGAACAAGGGGGAATGGTTTTAAACTACAGTAGGGGAGATTTAGATTAGATGTTAGGAGGAAATTCTTCAGAGGGTGGTGAGGCACTGGAACAGGTTGCCCAGAGAAGCTGTGGATGCCACATCCTGGAGGTGTTCAAGACCAGGTTGGATGAGGCCCTGGGCGACCTGATATGGTGGGTGCCATCCCTGACCATGTTAGGGGTGCTGGAACTAGATGATCTTTAAGGTCCCTTCCAAACTGAGCCATTCTGTGATTCTATGATCTGATAGACATAGAATCATAGAATGGCTCGGTTTGAAAAGAACCTTAAAGATTATTATTACCCTAAAGTCATTGCCTGGAATAGAGAACACTTCATTCTCTAATGCAGTGAACTTTCCAGGCCACACAAAAAGTCACATCTTCAGTTAAATTCTGGTTTCTGTGAGGGATCCAGCAAAGAGAGTGTTTAGGCCAGAAAGATGGTATAGCTTTTTTCTGTACCTCTCTGCAATGTGCAGCTGTCTGGCTTCCAAAGCCAGTCTGCTTAGGGTCTTCCACATGGCTTCCGTCTCTGTTGACATTTCTAGTGTCTCCAAAAATGCAGTGGCCCTTGAGGCAAAGAGATATGCAGACTTTCAGTAACAGAACAGAAGAACTCTCTGATGAAAATCCTAGTCTGAGACCAGAACTTCCTAAGAGCTCCCAGGAGTTGCACTGAAAACACAGGTGTGACAAGTTTTGAAGACTGTATAAAAACAAGGCCTGACATATCAGGGAAAAATTCTCAAGTGAGATCAGTTTGTGAAATTTTCTTCCCTGGTCAATTTTAAATACAGGTAACAACATCAGCCCCGCCCAGGTAGCCATCACGACTGCTTTGGACAGTCAGTTTTTACTCCGCATAGCTCCTGAAAGTTTCCATGAAACAGTGTCACAGTCACTGGAGGGACAGCAGCAAGAGCTCTGAAGTTCTACTTCACATCTGGCTCCTATGGAAGACACTTTGCAGTTAAATGCAAACTCCATTCACTGAATTCACTGGTGTCAATAGCACCAGACTGGCCAGCATTTTCTGCCACACAGTCCGAAACCACAGAGCTGTGAGGATGACAAAGGGGAGTACTCATTCCTGAATACCTGGCACCAACATCGATGCTCAGTGCCTGAACTTCACCTCAGCACAGAAAGTCATGCTGGTGTTACGTCATAGACTGCTGACCCTCAGATGTGTGCTAAGTGAACTGGGGCACCTGCCATAACCATATAGTTTACCTAGCACTTACCTGTGATAATCCCCATCATCAATGGCAGTTCCAAACTCTATGAGACCTTCATCTAGGGTGTAGGACACAGTGTTTACCCCTTCAGATACGATCACTTCAGTCTTTCCATCATTCCGTTCCAAGTCTATGATATCTCCCTAAAATGAGTACCAGTTATCAACACTCCCATGTTCTTCTAGAAGGGGTAGTATGGATGTGAAGACAGCACTGTGGCAACTCTGCATGACTAAAGTTCTGCTGGATGAGCTCACACCTAGCAGACATTGTCACTATCACACTACAGAGAATGAAAAAGCCACTAAGCAGCTCCTCCTATCTCCAGGTTCTGCCAGAAATGCCTGCCACAGAGCATTTCTGGCAGTGCAATATGAAATGGGTGAGCTCGTATTTTGTCCAGGAGAAACTGGCAGTTCCCTTCTGTCTTCTCTTCTGAAATCTGCTGTCCTGCATATTCCCACATACGTGAACAATTAGTATAGAAATTCATGGAGGAAATCAAAGTCTTCAGAGTTTTACCTTCAGAGGAAACATGGTGACTCGCTCTGGAGAATCAATGTTATACCAGATGCAGAGGTTGTTTCTGCTCTGTGCCACCACCACGTCACTGCCTGGAACCCACTGCACGTAGGAGCAATAGTTCAAAATGGTAGTCTTGGTGCTGCTTTCAACATCATAGAGCTGCAACTAGATGAGGAAAGAGGAGAAAAAGGCTCAGCATGGCTCATGGCTGGGCTACTAGCTTATTTGAACATGGTAGGAACATCTGAGCAAGCATCTTGTAAACAGGTATTATCAATCAAGAATCAAACATTTTCCAAGATAATGTAGCTCAAACTTCCACACGGTTATTATTTATGTATATTACTATTGAAGACTCAAGATATTTTTAACTCTTGCTATATTTTAGGCAGCATGCTCAGATCCTGACCTCCTTATTGCTAAGTTCATAAATATATAAAACAATATGTTCTGTGCTACTTCAGCACCCTCTTGGTTGTACAGCTGCAATAAGAGAATGGTCTCTTAAGTTCTTCATGCAACCAGACTGAAGGACCAAAAAGGGCCTTCCTCTGCAGCTCTGGGCTGAACTGTCCATCCTAGTTAGTCTTATTGCAAGAACTGTTGCCAATAAGCTGAAAGGATGTTGCCCTGAAACAAACTTGGCAATTTGCAAGGTATAACCTGACGCATGGCATAACAAAGGTGTATAACGCCTTGTAACTTAAAAGTCTTGGGCTGTGTTTGCTCTTTCTCATAATTGGCTTCACATGGTAAAGATGCAAAAAAGAAAAGAGAATTGTGCTGAGCCTTCTGACATACCAGTAGAAGAGAACAAGAAAGAAGCTTTTTCAGTCTGTACTAAACTGACTGGAGGGAGATACAGGGATATAGTTTAGGAGAATCATGGTACTGACTGATTTAGGCTGGTGGCAGTATGTAGCCTGTTGAGAGAGCCCAGAGAGGTTGTGGGATGCCCCATCCCTGGAGGTATTTAAGGCGAGGCTGGATGCAGCTCTGGGCAGCCTGCTCTAGTGGTTGGCAACCCTGCCCAGAGCAGGGGGGTTGAAACCAGGTGATCTTTAGGGTCCTAACCCAGGCCATTCTATGATTCTATGAGAGGCTTGAAAAGCAGACAGATGAAGTTTCAGCAATCTTTACAACTCTGAGATTCTTGTTGAGAGAGTAAATCATAGAGCCCAAATATAAACTGAACAAGAATGTAGAAATAAATATAACATGTTATGTTGCTGGGAAAGTTCTCCCATCTCACATGGTAGGACATACAGGCTTGTGGAAATGTATATATCACTCACAAATAGAAGCCTGTTTCATCCAGCGCAGGCTGCAATCATATTAGTACCTTTCTGAAGAGTATTAGTGCAACAGAGAACAAACAGAAGCCCTTCCTATGAGCAATGATTCATTCTCCTTTATAGTGAAGCTCTTTCTTGACTGATACTTTTATGAACATGTACAATTAGTATTTCAATGAGCTGCAGACATGGAATAATCCTTCTGAGAGTTAAGAGCATCTTGATTAACAAGGCACTCTAATGCTGATGCAGACATTAGATTTTTTTTTGCAAATCCATGTTGGGCTGCTCCTATTTCTCTGGAATCACAAAGTACTTGTAGGAGTCCCTCTTCAACTACCATTTTTGTGTAAGAAAGCCTACCTCTAGCACAACCCTGTGAGAAATGTCTGTGTGATAATGAGGTTGTGAGGTGCCAGATGTATGCACTGGAAACTTTGGCTACAAAGTTGAGCACTCTGGTCTGATAAGCTTGGCAGCAATGAATCAGATTATATGTGAGTGATAACAAGCAGCCAGGTAATTAATTGGAGATCTGAGGTTCCCAGACAAGAAAGTATATTTGCACCCCCTAAAATCTATTGATGCAGTCTTAAGGGTCAAGCTGCCAAAAACGACAAAGCAGGAGCATCTCAGTGAAGAAGCCAGGGGCTCCTGACTGAAACTAGGGATGAATTCAAGAGTTTCATCTGAGATGAAGAATTACAACACCTATGCATGTATGAACATAATACCTCATCCATCCTTGGACTAAGGAGAGAGGTACAGCCAACATGGAAATGTTCTACTGAAGACTGACAGTCTCCAGGGATGTGAATGTGAACTCAGGAGCAATCAAAACCATCTTAGGATGAGCTGCAGTGCTATGTCTGGGGCCTGCCACAGCATCTGGGATACCTGCATAAAAATTCTGGAAATGAATTACATCATTGCCAATAAGGTCATCTGTTCTTCTCAGGACACTTGTTACAAGATGAACAAATGAAGTGAAGCAGTTAGAAAGCCTTACATTCCTAACGATGAAGAAGGCTTCACTGTGAGCTGGGTAGAACTGTAACACAACTGATAAATACATCTTCTTGCCTGCTGTGGTGAGCTTTTTAATCTGTATCTGTACAAATAAACTAAACACACCTAGAACATTATGTGAGTATCTGCACATTAGAATCTGTAGTGTGAAACTGTTATGATTAACTGTATGTGTGAAACTGTTAAGTCTGTCTGAATTTAAGAGATTGGACTGTGTACTTAGTCACATGGTCTAAACTTTTGGGTAGACCTGTGCGGTGCGAGGAGTTGGACTTAATGATCCTTATGGGTCCCTTCCAACTCGGGATATTCTATGATTCTATGATTTTGGGCATAGTTCTGTCCTGAGTTTACTAATACTCTCCCAGACAACATTCAGTCACAAGCCAAGGGCCACACTGGACATGCCATTTGATTGTGACCAGGCTCTTTTAGAGATTTAGTGTTCACCTTACAGACATAAGCCAAACTGTTGCAGAGAACACCTTTTTTAAATTGACACGTTAAGTGCAACATTAGGGTCCTCATCCTGAGATTCACCCACTTGCCTCCATCTCACAGACAAAGAGTCTATTGTGAGAAACAAAGTTATGTTTTTGCAATAGAAGGTGTTTTTGCACACTATGACCTGTATTTTAAGGATTGATGAGGAGGAAGATGTCAAGTAACTTCAGAATTAGCTGTAACTGAAAACCAAACAGGCAATGCTACCAACTCATGAAATCTGTACATAGTCTGTCTTAAAGGAATAGTCAAAAAATCATGAGTAATTCACATATGTTTCTCATCTCCTTCTGTGGTGGTTTTACCGTGCTGGGCAGCTGAACACCACAACCGCTCTCTCACTCCCCCTCCTCAGATGAGGAGGGGAAGAAGGAAAGAACAACTCACGGGTTGAGATAAGGATAATTTAATTAAAGGGAAAAATATATATATATTAAGGAAATATTATTAATTAACAATTCAATTAAAGGCAAAAAGGGAAATGGGAAAGGGAGGGGGAAAGGGAACAGCAAAACAAAACAAGTAAAGGCTATGTGGAAGTGCAGAGGAAAGAAATTATTCTCTACTTCCCACAAAATGAGTGATGCCTGACCACATCCTTGAAGCCGGGCCTCAACGCACGTAGCCGGTGTTTGCGAGGAGGACAGACGTTTTCACAACGAAAGCCCACCCCTCCCCTCTTCCTCCTTTTTCCACCTTTTATTGCTGAGTGTGACATCATATGGTATGGAATATCTCTTTGGTTGGTTTAGGTCAGCTGCCCTGGTCATGTTTCTTTCTCACTTTTTTGCCCACCCCCCAGGAGGGTTAGAGAAAGTCCTGATGCTGTGCCAGCACTTCTCAGCAGCAGATACAACACTGGTGTGATAACGCTGCTGTTCTAGCTACAAGTGCAGAGCGTGACATTGTATGGGCTGCTGCAGGGAAAGTTAACATCCCAGCCAGACCCAGTACACCTTCCCTGCACTCATGCATATTTGTCTTTACTTCTCCCCAGGTGTGCCACATTGTCACACCCACCCCCAGATGTGCCTGGCCTTACCCTCATCTTCTTGTCCCTGAAGAGTAGTTTGTGGCCTGTTTCATTCAGCTCCAGCCAATCAATCTTGCTGTCATGGCTAATAGTGCCAGCATTGTAGCTACCTACAAGGTCCACTTGCAAAGGAAAAAGAAGAAACAGTGTAAGTACCTAAAGGTGCTGAACATTCAATGCTGTCCCATGGGGATCAGGTACTTAGGACCTAAATACAGCAGGACCCACGGGCAAACACACTGTGACATGAAAAGCAGACTGCAGTGAAATTTTATCTTGGTGCCTTATCAACAGCAGTAACTCCCTCCACCCTCCTGTGAGTATGTGCAGATCACAGACAATGCGAGCAGCAATATCATCATGCTGAACTGCACAAAACATTGGATTTGGGACGCAGTCAGAGCTGCCCCACAGCTGTGCCCATACCGGGCAGCTAACCTTCCAAAAGCAATCTGCTTTTGGCTAGTAATCTGCTGACAGGCAGAATGAATGTGAAGGGGGACTTCAGCAGTCTGCTACCTAGTAGAGTGAATACAAAGAGGGCCTTCATGGATATGCTTGGCACAGTAAGTACAAAGCAATAAGTGCAAAGGGATCAGTCAAGCTACAAAATACAGGGGAGGGTTGTTTACATTTACCTGTTGCTATGGTCTTGATGTCTATCAAATAAGCCAGTCTCTTGTTCTCCTCCACGCCCCTCTGCCGTCTCTCATTGATACGGACACTATAATTTGACAGGAATGATTACCGTTACCTTTAATGCTCTCTAAATTTACAGGACTGAATCCCATCTTCCCCTTGCCAGACTTACTTGCAATTTCCCTAAGCACATGGAGCCTCTTGTAGTTTTCTGACCCGTGACCCTTACACAATACCTATGACTGCTTCAGATGGGAACAAAGCTTCTAATTCACAGCTTCATTCCAGAAGCTGCCCCTTTGGAATCAGGGTTTCCAATAGCAAATTAGTTATGATAATCCCACCCCTGAGCAGCCCATGATCTTCCCTTCTCTCCTCTTGAATTAGAAAAGGGAGTATGGTATGTCAGAAAGACAGAGAAGGTCCCACTCACATCTAGAGTCACCAGTAATGCTGGAATAGGATCAGCTGGATACAGGGATGCCTGAGCAGATAAACAAGTTCTTCTTCAGGCAATAGTCAAGTCAGGCTTCAATAAGCACGTATCAGAGGAAAATGGGCTCTTGTGCTTCTAAAACTTGAGAACCATCAATTGCAACTGAGCAATTAAACCCCATAATTGGTTACTGCCAGAATAAGATAACTCAAGAAACACTCAGCAATGTGCCATCAGGTCCCACAGTATGGGAGCTGTGTTTTACAGAGTGGTACATTTCCAAGTATATGTATCTGAGATCACCTCCACAAAATGCCTGTACTGGCCACACATGGAGGTGTGACACTCACCTGACAAGATGAGGGCTCATGAATTCCGTGCGGACAGACCCCAAGATGTCATTATTTCCATATTCCACCAGTGTCAACTCCCCTGCATTAAAGATCATGCAGACCTATAGGAGAAAGGGGAATGCGCTCTTACAGAAAAGTCAGGAAAGCACAAATACCTACCAGTGAGGTGAGCAGAAAAGGACTCTACTGCACAGAAGTATAAATTTAAACCCAATGGGATGAGCTGTTCTTGTCTTCCTGTTTTGACTGCCAGCTTTTCCTGATGACTGGGGATTTTAGTCCTGGCTCTATCAGTCTTGCAGGAAGAGCCAAGCTGTCACCTGGAGAGCTATACAGTTGATACATCAGCTTCTCCAAATCTCCCTGCCTTGCCAGAAAGCAAAGGATTCCAGGTAGTTAACACATCCTGTATTCTGTACCTCCAACATCCTCTCTGGCTGTTGTTCTTTCATTGCTCCTCTCCCCTGCATGGTTTTGACTTATACAGTCCTCACATTGGATTTGCTTTGTACCTTGGCAAATCAGGATGTATATTGAGAAGTTAAGTGCAGGAAACAGTTGAAAAACAGGACTTTCCAGAAATGTGGTTGACACTTTTTCTGCCAGTGCACACACTGCTTTACTCACCATTCATGAGTAGCATCCTGTCCCATCCAACTTACATTTTCATTGTCGAAGAAGAACTTCTCATTTCCTCCAGATCCTTGCCAGGCTACCTAAGATGCAATAGCATGGAGTGAGCAGTCAAGGTTGACAGTTTTTGCAGGGGAATAGGTTGCAGGCATTGTGGTCTGTGATTCAGCTCTCAGCTCCCAGGACAGATAGCAAGAACTACACCGCACAAGGGTTCATATACCAGCAACCCAGCTATCAACACTGGTGTTCAATCTTTACCAGCCTGCAAGTTCCCAACTTCCCTCTCCTTTTTTTTTTTGACTACCTCTGCTTCAGAGTGCTCTTTGTGTAGCATTTGTTTGGCCTCTGAACAAAAGCTGTGTGTATGACCAATGTACATGACCCTCTAGTCTATTTTTTCACAGCATCTCTCCACCTTCCTCCAGACTAACTTTAATATAAAAAGTGATAACAACTTTGCCTCAGTAAATCTTCTGCCCAGAATCAGTGCTACCATTTGTGGGGATAGAATCTCCACACCACACGTAGCTGAAATCGTTCTCTTTCGCATCCTTGTGTGGGGTCATATTAGCAATGACTGATCACCATAGTGTCTGTGAGAGACTGGCTGATCCGGAATTTCAGAACAGCTCAGAACACCGGGTAATGCAATAGTTACCATAATGATAACAGGCAAGCAGTCAGAGAGGCAGAAAACAAAAGGCAAGGCTGCAGCTGTCCTTCTTCCTCCTTGAGCAAGAGCCAAAAGTCACTGCTTCAACAAAGCTCCAGCAAGACAGCAAGATGATAAACAGACTACTCACAACCCTATTCTTTATAAGAAGTCATTATAGCAAGTGAAACAAAAAGTCCTCTGTGTAGTATCATATAGCGATTTAATCTGACCAGGTTTTCAGTTGGATTACCAAGCAGCAGTATCTTCCAACCTGAATCTATAGTCAGGAACTATTGCTTTCAGCTAAATTGATTAGCAGCACATCATTGGCTGATTAGAAGTGTATACCTATGCAAACAAAGCAAAAATATCCTGGGGTCTAGTTAATACTTTTGCCAGACACTAGCCTACTGTCCAGGTTTTCCTGGATCGGCACACAGTCTTATCACTCTGCACACCACGGACACATGTGCACAACATCAGGGTGTTGGACAGTTTTGTCTGGATTGTTCTGTACTGGCATAAGCTGAGGTACTGCAGTCATGAATGGAGATTTTTTTAAAAAGAAAAAGCACAGTAAGACCCATACATTCACATCTGGAATGTGCAAATGTGCAGAGTACAGCATACAGTTTTGCCCTCCACCCGTCTACCCTTCCACCATCCCACCCCCAGTACAGAACACTGAAGATGTTGATAAACTGGAAGAAAATCAGCAGAGGGCCATCAAAGTGTTTGGGGCTGGAGCGCTTGTACTCTGAGGCTAAAGGAATTGCGCTTCCACAGCTTGGAGAAGGGAGACATTAGGAGACATCTAAGAAGACATGTTTTGTTTTGTTTTGTTTTTCAGATACACACGGAAAGGTGAAGAACGGTCATAAATTACAACAGATGAGATTCCAGCATAACACAGATTAAATAAATAAATAAATAAATAAAACACCACGCAAAAAACCTTTTTCCTCCCAAGGACAGCAAAACATTGACCAAAGGAACTGTGGTATTTCCATCCTTGAAGATTTTCAATACCTGCCTGGATAAAGCCTGAGACATCACACCTGAATTTAACGTTGACCCTCTTTTGGGTAAGAGGTTTTGATAAGAGACATCCCAAGGTCCCTTCCAATCTGAATTATTCTATGATTCTTTGAAAAAAAGTGTATTGTTCCTATGCAGAAAACATATTCTGTGAGTTGCAAAGCTAAGCATTTGATACACTTGAAATGTCATAGATTTTCCATTACCTCACTGAGCTTGTTGGAGCTGATGTCACCCAGCAGTAATGTGTCTGAGGTATGGGCCACCAGATATCTGTCTTTCCCTAAGATCTTCACCTCATCAATCTCATAACCATAGAGGGATTTTAAGACAACACGAGTTCCTGTTGAGAGGTTCTTCACAATGACCTACAGAATGTGAGAAAAATATGAGGCCCTCTTTCCACGCACAGAGGAAGAACACAGACTTCTTGCCCTATGGAAGATTATATAACAGATTATATTTGGGTATTTAGATATTCCTTCACACCATTTCACTCTGTTTTTTAAAGAAACCTTACCATTCCTTTTGTATTGGACAACCACTGTAGCAGAAGTGCGGGACTCTCACTTCTACCATTTAGAAATTTCTAGCCTAACTGTAGGACTCTTCAGGCTCCCAAGGATGACTCATCCCTTAGGAGTTCTGCTCTCTTGCCACTGACTACAGAGGGGCGCCTAGACAGCTAGTGCACCCTTACTACCTGATTTGAACCAGGTAAAGCTGACTGAAATTAAACCACATAAGGAGCCTGTATTTCACACTGTACCCCACGCAAATTCACAAGCTAGGAAATAAAATCCACTGTCTTTCCTTCTATCAAATTTCCATCCAGACTTGACCCTGTCCCTGGACCTTGACCCTGTCTCTAAGACCTTCCCACAAGTTCCTACAAACAAAACATAGGTGCAAATGTGTACCTAAAATACTTTGGTATCTTGCTGTGCTGATTTTGGTGCATATTTTTCAAGGAAGTATATAACTGCTTTGAAGGAGGGAGGGAATGAGGTAAACGGACTCAGAAATACACCATCGCTCTAAACTCTTTCAAATATAGTTGTATTGAGGCTGAAGCTCACTACTATAGAATTTACAGTGTTCTCTCGCTGATTGGCTGAGAAAATCTGAATGGCTGGAACAAGGACTGGAAACAGATTATGGACAGGAAAGAAGACGATGGCACCAAGAACTCCAAATATGTCTAGTTTTACTGAACATCTCATTTTCACCAAAAGACATTACCTTATTGTATATCATCTTACCTGGCTTGGTCCCACATATGTCATTTCAAATTTATTTTTGTAAATGCTTCTGCGAAGACAGCAGTCAAATTGTTCAACTCCTCCACACAGAGTACCCTGGGGAAACAAACACTGCACACAGTCAGTGAATTCTTTTAAGGAGAGGTACTCCAGACCCTACTCACATGACCAGGATCAGAGGTGTGACAGAAACCCACAGGTCCTGGATCCTCTGAAGAATGCAGCTCAAGCCCCCAAGTACATAAGGACCAGCCCTATCTTGACTTTCTTGAGAGAACAGGAAAACTGAATAGTTCTTAGAGAAACTGAGCTTACCAAATCCTGGCAAATACGTGGTAGAGGAAGAGAAGGGGTTAAAAATCACCTTTGTCCTCATCTTCCCCATTATCCCTCTCCATTTCCCATTTTATAATATCCCCACTCCTTTCACTACTCATCTATCCCTTACCCTTTTCCGCTTCTCTGCAAGTATTTGTTCCTGTTCAATTAATGCTCTGAAAATATTTTAAGGATTCTTGATTTTGTTGAACATAAAAAGATGCAAAAACTATCAAAAAGTTGTAAATAGTAATCTCTTTAAAACTCTTTAAATTATGTAGGGAGCTATTTTGCTTAATACAGAAACATTTAAAGAAAGATTAATTTAAAGAGCTTTAAAGAGTTAATTAACTTAATACAGAAAGACAGACCAAGGTCCATAGGCTGGAAGTAGAAAAAAGACAACTCTGAACTGAAAACGTAGCACATAAAGTATAAGAAACAGTTCAGTTTTTCTGGATGGAAAGGATGCTCATGAGACTGCTCTAGAGAAGCTATGCTGACCTTACTATGCTTCTGTCAAAAAACGGGGACTGTTGCTGCCAATGAGCCATTACACAAACATCGATGATGTTTTCCAGGTTCATTGTACGTATCAGAATCACAGAATGGTTAAGGCTGGAAGGAACCTCTGAGGTCATCTGGTCCAAACCCCCGCTCAAGCAAGGGACATCTAGAGCAGGTTGCCCAGGACCACGTCCAGATGGCTGTTGAAGTTCTCCAAGGAGGAGGAGTCCACAGCCCCTCTGTGCAACCTGTTCCATTACTCAGTCACCTGCCCAGTAAAGAAGTGTTTCCTGATGTTCAGATGGAAACTGTGTTTTGGTTTGTGCCCATTGCGTCTTCTCCTGACACTGGGTACATTGGACATCTGAATTCAGCAGTGTCCCTTGCACCATGTTTCAGCCTAGGCATCCTGCATCACATTTCTTGGTGACAGTGTGCCTTCTCTCATCTGTACCACATCATTTCATTCTCAGGAGAATGCATGAGGCTATGCCTAGTGTGTGACTCATGGACTCAGGGCTGCTAACTGATTACACAAACCGCACAGATCCTCGAACCATCCCTCTTCCATGCTAGAGCTGTGATGGTGTAGAGGTGAGCTATTTCTTTGGGTTTGGCTTCCTCCCAGACACCACGGCGTGGGCTCCAGTTCAAAACCCTTAGCCTGTGAGAACAGATGAAAAACGTGAAGAAATGCTCATGGTTGAAGGAGAAAGATCTATAAAAGGGAGACTTCCAACAGGCACCATACCTATCATAGCTTCCAATGACAACAGCCTGGCCACCGGGACTGGCAGCTGCTGTGGTGAATTCCTTCTCTGAGGAGTCCCGACTATAGTCAAAGGTTTGAATCACATTGCCCTCCTTGCTATAAGCTACAATCTTCTTATCACATCCTGCAGCCACAATGCTGTTCAAAGCCCAGGCAAGGGCATAAGGAGGACAGGGATGTGTCACCAACTTACCCTACATTAGACAAGAGAGAACATCTTGAAAACATCATTGGCTTTAGCCCTCAACTGGCCTATGTAGTCTACTACAATGAGACCAGTATGATGCCCTTGCTGTTAAGTTATTTTCATGGGTGTTGCTTTGTCTGCATGTCTTAGGCTGTAGGAAGGCAGACAGAAACCAGAACTGAGAGATGTAAGAACTATTCCATTCATTTAACTAGGAGAGAAGATGTCAGTACCAGTACCATTAACTAGACTGGAATGCATTCTTAACCTAGCAAATTATACATTCGGCCTTCAGCTTATGCTAGATGGCAGACATGCTCAAATTGCTTCAGTGAGAGAGAAAAGATCTGAGTATAAATAACATTTCTTCATCACATTTTAAAGCACAGAGACTACTCCTTTTGGGGAGGAGCAGGAGGCTCAAGAGAAATGCTGGGTGCCTACAGTACCCTGTCCACAGACACCACGTAGACTTGGGATTCAGGGTTAACTGGAATAACTATACCTCGCTTAATGAGAAGAAGATAATACTTGTTCTCGGGAACCCTACCCATTAGAGTATCATTCTCCTGGACATTCTAACATCAGATCTTTCCAGACATCTGAAAAGCCTCATGTCTCATACACAAAATAGTAATGTCCTCTCTTACTACCACACTCAGTGTAATTCCAAGCATCCAGTCACTGCTCCATTGTCTTCAACATTTCATAAAACCTCTGCTAGCAAGAACAGACTGCAGCTCCTCTCCAGATCTGCACTCTCTGCACAACCTCATCACTTTACAGAGCTCTTGAGCCAGGATGTTCACTGTGCAAACAGGAATTGCGCTCATTGAAGAAAGATCTTTGATACCTGTGATTCACCTGAGCCCTCATCATCAAAGAAGAAGCGTACTATGGTTCCATCTGCATGGCCAGACAGGATTCCCTTCCCCGACACACTGCAAATAAACAGATGCAAAGTTGCAATAAGATTTGTACCTTTATTTTTCTATCCCTGACCAGAAGAGTCAGTCCCAGGGACATTGTTGATGTAGCTCATCAAAGGAACCTTCACCAAAGATAAGTTGGATGGTGAAAGGAAGAGGATCTAGTACCTGTATAAGTGTCTATAAAAATTAAAGCAGACAAAAGTATAGAGAGAAAAGAGCGGCCACTTAAATATAAACTTACTATATTACTAAAACACAGCGAGGATAAGGAACCTTACGTGGAATAAAGACTATGTACACAATTTCTTATGGCAAGGTGTTTCAAACAATCCTTTCATTGGAACTCCTCCAGAAGCGAGGCTGGATATTGTGACACCAGTAATCAATAAAAGCAACAAAAGTTGGAGAGAAAAGCATCTAGACAAACACTCCAGGACTAAGTCCATTATCTGTAGTATTAATATCTTGTGTACTTCTCTATACAAGCAGGGAGAAGAGAGCAAGGAAGAAGAAACAGGCTTAATTGTAAGGCACACAGAATGAACACTTTTAATTATAATTCATATAAAGAATACATTTTCTATGATGCCGCCTTCTGTCTATTGCAATCCCAGATTTGTCATTAACATAATATCATTAATAGCATGCGCTGTGTTTAGAAATAACAGGAAAAGAGAGAGAGTGGAGGGAGACTGAGGAGAGGGAGAAAAGGGGAGGAGGAAAGAGGGGGAAGAGATGTGGGGGGAAGGGGACACAGGTAAAGAAAGAAAGGGAGGAGAAACAAGAGAGCAAGGAGAGAGAAAGAAAAAAACAAAGCCTTTGAAATGGATGCAAGACAGGTTCTGAAAGGATCTGTCAGCAATGGGAAGTCAGAGACCAGCTTTTTTTGTTCAGCACTCAGAAAACAGAATAACGCCATTTATCAAAAATCCTACTGCTAAGACAATGATATATCTTAAATATTTTAGGTAAATGATACTAAAGTACTTAAAATGAAAATTAATTAAAATAATTCAGAACTGCACTTTATGATTATTTTTCTAATTATAGACTTGTCACAATTTAATCTGACAGAACATTTTCTGTTTTTTTTTTAGTTCTTAAACTTGACTAATATTAGTAATTAGCTAATGAAGTTGACAACTTTAATCTTTATAAAGTCATGAATTCAAGTAAATCAACATACGTATCTTACAGGCACTTACATCCTGAAATGTGTCTGGGGACAGCCAAACTGGATGGACTAGTGTGGAGTGGCCAGGTGTCAGATTTTAGGAAGAAATTCCTTTTGGAAAGCACTGAATGTTATCATCTTGACAAGAATTGACAGCAGAAAGACATTCTAACAACCTCCCATACTGCCACAAGTTCTGCCAGGGCCAATGGCTAGGTAGGAGGCTGAGCCAAAGCAGTGTAGCCTAAAGCAATGCCATACTCACTTGGAAGTTAGAGAGACCACATAGGAATCTGTCCCATAAATGGTGGAAGACTTGTTGTTCTTTGTATTTGCTAAACGAACCTGAGGAAGAGAATCTGATCAATATTGCTTCTGTTCCCAAACAGAACCGTGGATATCCCACAGTGTAATGTCCCCATATGTTTTCCAGTCCATAACCAGCAACAGAAATAGAAAGCTCATTGCTTTCTGGTAGGTTGGAGAGCAAATGGAAAACTTGGAGCTGCAGTCATAGAATCATAGAATGGTTTGCGTTGAAAGGGACCTTAAAGATCATCTAATTCCAACCCCCCTGCCATTGGCAGGAACACCTTCCTCTAGAAGGGAGTGGAAAGTGTCACACTTCCACATTTTTAGGAAGGCTCAGGAAAAGGACCAAAGGATCCAATAGAACCTCCAAGAACTGGGAACCAAAACCAGAAAATTTAAGCCACTGGAGTAATCCCCCTGTTGCTGATGGGTGCCCTAAGACCACAGAGTAATGGTTCCTACCCTGCACCCTAGGTGCTTGCAGGCTCTCATAGCCCCTACATGGAAAAGAAAATCAGGCAAATAACAAGTTTCTCTACCTTTCCTTCAGCAAGACCAAAGACAATGATATTCTCCGCTGGCCACAATAAGCAGGTCACAGCACTCTGCCAAGGAGGAATTAAAAAAGAGAGATAAGAGCTCCACTATACTTAGAAAGCTTCTTGCCCCATTGCTTGCTACATAAGACAGCTCAGGAACAAGACCACTCAGTCCAAGAAAGAGAAGAGATGGGAGCATTGTGATGGACCTTAAAGTGGGATTAAGGCCCTCCATACTGAAACTTGATAACAGTGAGCTAGGGTAGAGTAAGAGGCTGAGAAGAGCTTAAGCAGGGCATCAAATTTATACCTGCTGTTGTTCAGTATAGGTGCTCTTCTGAGGGGACTGCTCTTTGATCGTGTGTGGTTTTCCAGATGTTATTTTCACATGTATAAAATCACAGCTATTTTTAAATACTTTTTTGCTACAACAAATATAAATCAGAAAAATAATTTTACTCTGCTAATTTCATAACAGGTATGAGAATATCTGTACTTTGAGTCTTCATTTGCTGAATCACAAGTAGTGCTTATTTATATCTTTTCATTAACAAACAAGATGGTTATCCAATGCTACTAAATAGGTCAGGCAGAAAACAGATTCGTTAAATCCATATCAAAGGGATTTTTAAAACTGGAGGTGTGGGGGTCAGGATGAATAAAGCTGAGCATGAAACCTAACTGTAAGAGAGAGCCAAAAGAGTTAATGAAGCCACTTTACATTTAAATTGAAAAATTTCAGTCAATGTTTGGCATTATGCCACTAGCACCAGCTTCATTGGCATATCTGCTCCATTTTAAGGATCTGAGCCTGCTTTAGATATATATACACTCTCGTTTATTCATCTCACCTACTCTTCCCCACTCTTACCATTCATGTCAGCAAACAACTGTCAGATACCAAAATGCCCCTGGATGCCTAAGCTGCTCATAACTTATATGTCCAACCAGTCACCAAGATGCACCTTTTTCTTTCCCAGACATCCACTTATTTCCCTCATTGTCTGCCAAACCATTATTTTCAGTCTAAGACAGTCACAAGCAGCCTACTTGAAACTTAGAAACAAGCCTTACAAAGTGGTAACAAGCTCCGCTACTAGTGTAAGGAAGTCAAACTTGCAGATACTCATCTTGACCCTCTAGCAGGATGCTTTGCCTGTCAGCAGAGCAGAACAGTATCACTGTATTCACAAAACACACAAGAGTGCCCAGCAGGTTTTGCAAATTGCAGGTGAGTGAAAGGGCCAAATAGATTATCTCCCATATTGACTGAATGTACCAAAAAAAACCGTAAATATAAATATAAAATTTGTAAATATAAAAAATTAAAAAAATGTAAATATAAATATTCAGCTACAGTGGAGAATCTACAGTGGAGAATTCAGCTACAGTGGAAAATCTACCCCATCAAGGAAAGAATGATAAGAAACTACACAGATAGCATTGGAAAAATAAAAGATTCATTATGATAGAAATGGTAAAAAAAGGCATAGGATAAACGAGAGAGTGAGAGAAAATAGAAATGAACAACTAAATTAAAATACAAAAACTGTACACGTGTTGCGTGCAACATTTAAGCCTTGCAAGAGGCAAGCAGCCTCCCATCAGGCTGCTAGCCAGGTACTGCAGCAAAGGAGAGCCAGAGGGACAGGAAGCAGCGCTAGTCATTGCCAGCATACTCAAGCAGCAAGCAATAAACAATGAAAGGACTCTCCAGTGAGACTACTGATATCCATATCTGGTATAACCATAATGTTCAAGAAAGGGGCAAGTGGATACCAAGCCCTTCTTGCTCTCTTTTCCTCATTTCTTGACACTCTTTTTCACTGTCATGATCACTCAGTGCAGCAGGTCAACCACAGAGAAACAAAGGCTGACCAACAGCTTTCTTCCCTTATTGTCAGAGCAATAGAATTATATTCATCCCCCTTCTGCAGTCAGCACTGAGTGTTCAGAGATGGTGGATGGCCCTCCTATGAGCAAAGTGACATACAATTATTTTTATCCTACAGCTACTTCAGGAAATGGAGTTAAACAGTAGTCTAAGTCTCACCATTTGGATGAACTTGTTGCATATCACCTTCTTGTCACCCCTGCAGAAAAAGGCAGACAAAAGCAGACAAACATGACTATTGGTGAACCAGGTAAAACTGCCCATTCTGGATACCCTACTGTTTGTATTCAGTTCATTTTAATACTGTCAGACACAGGTGAGTTAAGTTTTATATGCTGGTGGTCTACCACAAGACAACTTGAGGCAGATTTTTTTTTAAAAAAAAAAAAAAAAAAAAAAAAAAGTTTCTACATTTTGCAAGACTAAGGCTATTGGAAAATATGGGAATTATCTGAGCTTCCAAAATTTTGGTGACATGCCTTTCTGAGCAGTTTAGGAACAACACATACAAGCAAATGATGCTGAAGTGACGCAGCCATGTGCCTCAGTTCCACATCTGTGAAACAGCGCTTTCATTTTGCAGCCATAGCCCCACAGAAGTTGGCACATGCTCCCACCGCGTTCCACAAATACTGTTCAAGGAAACCCCATCTGTTGCTACCTGAGCAATTAATTGCAGGTTAGACGATGTTCACCACAGCTCATACTACACTAAGGACCAGGCCTGGATGCACACCCACACCAGCACCCAGAAAGCGTACTACATGGAAAGGAGGGAGAGCACCGCTCCCTTCTCGCGGGCGTAGCACCGGTCACTCCACCACCAGACTCACCACTCCTCTCCGATCCTGTAGACATAGACAATGTTGTCCGTTTGGCCAATGGCGATTTTGGTGGAGTCCGGGGAGAACGCCATGCCTTTGACCACGTAGCTCTTCCTCCCGTACTGCGGACAGGAAGGCAGCCTGAGCCCGGGGGAAGGCTGGCGCGCCCCGGCCGCCCGTGCACCAGCCAGCCTCCAGCCCACGACCCAACCCAGCGGCGGCGGGCCCTGCTGGCAGCACCCCCGGCCCGGGACCCTCACCTTGGCGTCGGCGGGCTTGGTGGAGAACTTGTCGCGCCGCTCGCCGTGCTCATCGTACAGCAGCACCACCCGGTCTGCGGTGCACACGGCGAAGCGGCCGCTGTTGGCCGACCAGGCCATGCAGGTCACCCGCGCAGTCCCATCCTGCGGGACACACACGCAGGCTCAGGCGCCGCCGCACCCCGACCATCCCCCCGACCCCCCCGGCCCGGCCCGGCCCGACCTGCGGGGCTAGTAGCGTCCGCACGTGCCGCAGCTGCATCGCGCCGAGAGCGGGACCGGACCGGGACGGGACGGGACCGCGCCGCCGCCGCCGGGCCCCCTTCTACCCGCCCTCGTTGCCCCGGCAACCCCAGGGCCTCCGCCGCTGCTGACGTCAACGCGCCGAGCCCGACGACGGACGGCGCCCCGCCCCTCCCGGCCCGTCCCCCCCGGCCCCCGCCGTCTCGGTACCGGCAGGGCTCGGCCTCGGCACCGCCATGGAGGCGCTGCGGGCCGCGGGCCGCGCCGTACTCCGGAGTCCGCGCCTCGCCCGGCACGGCCTGGGGTTCTGCCGGCGGCGCAGTGAGTGCGGGCCACGGGTGCCGGGGGCGGGCGGGGCCCGGGCATCGGGCTCGGCTGCGGCGCGCGGCTCCGGGCCCTCCTCGGTGCCGATGCGCGGGCGGGGGGCAGGGAGCGCCGTTCTCGGTCCGGCCGGGCCCGGGACGCGGCCGCCCGCCGGTCGGGGCGGAGGCCGGGAGTCGGGGTCCAGGCTGTGGTCGTGGCGGGTTCGCGGGGGCTGCGGGGCTGCGGGCGGGCCGGGGCGGCCGCGCTGTGGGCCGTTCGCGCGGCCCTGGCAGCGCCGTCCCCGTCGGGCAGGCTCCGGCCCCGCGTTGTCATCGGGCTCGTGCGTGCCGGTGGGTTGAAAGGCCTCGGGTGGCTGGCCCAGACAGTGGCACCGGTGCTGCCGGGGCATGGTGTACCCCATCTGCAGGCACCGTTACTTGCCTGTGCGAGATTCGGTCCTCCTGAACCGCTGCACGTGGTCCTGTGCGGGTGTGGAAACGCACGGTGTGACGGGTCTGCACGCAGCTCGCGGTGGGGTGACTGCCCGCTGCTCCCGGTAGGCTGACCCCGCAGGCCCAGCAGGAGGGCAGTGCGTGGGCTTCCTCCTTCACGGCTTCACAGCCGCTTTGCTGGGACAGCAGTGCTCGCTCTGGCAGCCTCTAGCATGTTCGAGCTGTTCTGAAAGCTTGGAGTGAGACAGTGTTTTTTACCCAGGGGAGAGAGAGAGATCCCTGACACTTGCATGGTGTCGGGCTGGGTTCCCTGGTGGTTTTAGGAGTGCTGCAAAAATAAGGTCTCTTGATTTCCCTGTGGGCTCAGGTTATTCCAGTTATGAGTCAGAGCTTTTTCAAGCATGTCAGCAGTCTTCTGGGAGCTAATCCCAGGAAAGAGATGAAAAATAACCTGAAAAGTATTATCTTAATGTGAACAGTAGATACCTAGGCAATTCCCAGGGAAGCATTCAAATCCAGTCTTTCTAGGTGCACATAACTTCTCTGGTCCTGTTCCCTCCCTCCTCTGTGGGATGAATCCCTGAGAACAAGATGGAGTCTGTGGCTCCCTGCATCTTAGTCCTTCTTATCTTCTCTCTTACCATCCTTGTGCTGTTTAGGATTTGTAAACGTGTACTGATTTCTGCTTCAGCTCTCTTTGAAAGCATCACCAGGAAGTACTTGGTATGAGGGAAGCGTTCCTTTGTGTATGGTACTAGCCTGATAAATACAGCTTTTGCCTTTGACTTTCACTTTGAGAGTGAACTTTCTGTTGAAGACAATAGCTTTGTCTTGTGGGATCAGAGCTTGAAAACAGTGCTTGTTTTGTGTGTCTTCTACCAGTAATAGTGTTATCAGGACTGACTGTAGGGTCAGGGCTCCCTCTACTACCTGTCTGGTGAAGCAGACTGGTTTCTGAATGAAACTGGAGGTGCTGGGGACTGTCTAGAGGGAATCTAGGGAAGTCGAGGGAAGCGATTCTCCCCCTCTGCTCCACTCTCATGAGACCCCCCACCTGCAATGCTGTGTTCATCTCTGAGGCTCCCAGCATAAGAAAGACATGGACCTGTCAGAGTATTTTTAAATTATTTTTTATTTATTTCTGACTGCAGCAATAGGGTTTCAAAAGAGAGAACACAGGAAACAGAGACCAGTGCCCCTTCCATTCTGTGACCTCCACAGTATTGCACATGGGAGATCTCTTCCCTCTGTGCATTGGACTTCATCTATAAAACATGTTTTTGGGAAGCTAGTTTGCAGCCTTGAAATGCCAGTCTGAGCTCTTCCTTAACACAGAGCCTTTATAGGGTGATTGTTTCCCAACCAGCTCTGCTTCAGATGCGAGTGCTGGACAAACTACCCCTCTCCTGGCAGCCTGCTGCTGTAGATAGGTAATAGCTACCAGAGGTTTGACTTTAATTATGCTGGGACTACTTGGGGATTTTGGTCTGACTAAGTGGGGCAGCAAACGCTGCTGTTCCTGAGGTGTGCATGCAGCCTAGATGATGAGATGAATACAGTACAGAGCACATGCTGCTTGTAGCGAGAGACCTGCGAACGATAGGTTTTGGCAGATAGCATTGAACACTGTTCAACATCTGAGGCTCTATGCAGATATACAGGAGCTTACTATTTTGCTGGCAGAGCTTGTACCTACAGGAATGGGGACTAAAAGCTTCAGGGGTGAACTCTCCTTTCATTCTGTTCTTATTACAAGAATGTCTCAGAGCCAGGAGAGGACCCTGGTGAGTGCAGGTAGAAGCACTGCTGCCGAGAGCACTGAAGCTGCAGTGAGGTGGGGTGGCTCTGCTGGGACTAGCCATGTGGCTGCTGGCACATGGCTTCTGCTGCTGAGACATTTTTTTCTTTACAGAGCTTCCTGAGAGCTGGGCTGATATGCAGGAGCCGCTGCTTGAGGGGATGTGCTTCACACTGAAGTATCTGGGCATGACACTGGTAGAGAAACCCAAAGGAGAAGACATGGCAGCTGCTGCCATCCGCCGGATCATTGCCACGGTGAGAGCCAGCCCCGGGCCCTACTGTGCTGGGGTAGAGAAGAGTCCATTTGGAGGCCAGCCTGACCCTGTCCCCCTCTGCCCGTCCCCCTCCGCCCATCCCCCCAAAAAAGGCATCCGTGTCCCGGCCCTGAACTCCAGCTAGGGACTGCGCTGTTCCCAAGGAAGGGTGGTGTGCAAGAGGCTGTCCGTCCCCCGTCTCTGTGCCGTGGGGGAAGCTGTCTTCCTGCAGGACAGCTGCCATGACCTCCTTCCACACTGGGAACACAGCTGGGAGCAGGGCTGTGCTCCTTTCTGCATGGAGAGGAGGGTGAGGGCTGGGGGAGGTGGGTTCTGTCCTATCCCATGTGCGTGGCAATAGCATGAAGGGACTCCAGGGGTGTTCTGCACAGGATCGTGCCTGATCTCCAGTCTCTTCCTTTCTTACCCCTAAGGCAGGATCCTGAGTTATAGCGAGGGTCCAAGTGGGTGGCTTTCTGTACAGAGTCTGGGGGACTCAACAAGGTGGGGTGAGGGCCTTCACTGGGTTTGCAGAGGTGTCTGGTGTTTCCCCACTGCCAGGCACGGGTGGGAGCTCGCAAGTTCCAGAAGGTGATTCTGACAGTGTCTCCGAGGGGCATCTCGCTGCAAGACGCAGACACAAAGGAGATTGTTGAGAACATCTCCATCTACAGGTGGGCATAGTGTGTAGGAGGGCCTGGGTGTTCCCTAGCAGCCAGCACGAGACTAATGGGATCCTGAGGGACTAGGGTGGGCTGGGCCTTCTGTTAGTAACACTGTGTGCCTTAGGTCTTCTTTTGGCTCCCTGAGACCAGCTCCCTCTCCCTGCTGCACCCCACAGCGTTGCTTGGGTCTAAATGCAGGCAGGGGTCTGGGTTGCTTTGTGTTCTGGGTCAGTCTGTCTGGCCTTTTCTGCAGGCCCTGCTTGTCTCTTCTGCGTCCTGCATTCAACAGGATGTCAGATCAGGGCTGATGGCTGGAAAGCCACCACAGCAAGGACAGGACTGCATGTCTACCTTTCTTTGTTGACGCAGGACCAGAGGACTGCCCTTCTGGCTGCAGTGGAATGAGGGTGCCTTGGCCTGCAGCTCACTTGGGTTGGCTAAAGGCAGTTTCTGGGAGAGCTGTTTTTTAAAATTATTTATTTTTAACTGCTGCCTGTTGTGCTGGACTGGGTGTTGGTGGGTGCTGTGTGTGAGGAGAGGATGGCTGAAGGCTGGTGGCAAGATGTGAAGCAGGGTCAGGACAAATTCTTGGTGCTAAATTTGGGTCTTGGCACAGGAGCTGATGTGCTAAGGCAGACACTGCCTGGCCTTCAGTTGTGTTTTTGGAGGTGATCAGTATTTGAGCTTGCACCTCAACTTGAACTGAGCACCAGAGGACCAAAGAGGACCACGCTGAGGCAACACGAGGGGGGAATACCTGTGGATGCAGTGATCTCTGAGTTCTAGGTGCCAGGCAGGCTTTGATCCTTGCTGGGGTGCTGGGCTACCTGCAGGTCCAGGGCAGGTGAAAGTCACAGGCTGTCAGCAATGCTTGTGTTCTGGGAGAAGAGCAGAAGACTTGTGCTGTGTTCCCCTGTTACTCCGAGCAGCTACTCTCTGTCCACAGGATCTCCTACTGCACAACAGACAAGCTGCAGAACAAAATCTTTGCTTATGTTGCACAGAGCCAGGAGAGTGGGGCACTGGAGTGCCATGCCTTCCTCTCGCCCAAGAAGAAGATTGTAAGCACTTCTCTTCTGCTCTTGGTTCTTTAAGGTAAGGGTGGGAGCAAGGCCCTTTCTTCTTCCCCTTCAGAGGGAGGAGACCCTTATCTCTGTGCACCTTTGCTGGAAATAGAGACAGGGAATGCAAAAGCATGTTTCCACACATTCGGCAGAGGTGGGTGGTGAGCAATAGAAAGTTCTTCAGTCCCAGTTCCTCTGGGATCTCCTCTTGTGAATGGCTGACCCACAAAGCATTGAACTCTGGCCTTCCACATGTGTGCTCCATAGGGAAAAGCAGCGAGGGAGTGCTTGAGGCTCTCAGATCTTGGGCAGCAGTGTTATCTTTGTTTGAGGGCAGAGATGGAAGTAGACATTCTCCCTGTTTCTTGTACACAGGCCCAGGCTGTGACTCTGACTGTGGCCCAGGCCTTCCAGATGGCACTGGATCTCTGGGAGGCAGCAAATGCAGGTAGGAAGGAATTTCTCAGACACTTCCTTCGGCCTAGCCTTGGGATTGGGGTCTTTAGTGTGGGACCCTGTCTTGGGCTGTGTGGAGGAGAGATGGCTCACTGCCTGGCTGGTGAAATGCACCAACCAGAGAGATCGTTGTCCCTGCTGCTGTGCTCTCTGCCAGTGTCCTGTGTGAGGAGCCTGCCCTATCACTGGCTGGGGGCATCCCTGCTATCCATGCTGAACTCCTCTGCGTTGCTGAGCTATAGCACATCTTAGGGCCCTGTGGGAATTGTCTTGAGTGGTGATCCCCCACTTTTCTTTGCATTGTCCCCTAAGCACAGCGGGGTTATCTGTCCCTTGTCCACAGTCCTGCCTGTGCATTCCCTGCTAGGCCTTCTTCAGGTTCCGGGCTCTAACTCTGCTGCTTTTGCCCTGTCCCAGGCTCTAGGCAGGAACAGCCCCTTCACCCTCCATGTGTCTTGGAGCACAGTGAACCCGGCAGAGCAAGTGAGCCAGCCCCCCCGGGGAGCCCTCCCTTCAGACACCAATTCGGGGTACAGTATGTGCAAGTCTGGCCTGTGCCCAGGCCTGTCTTGCATTAGGGCAAGAAAAAGAGTAACCCTTACACAACTCCCTCCTCTTGGCCTTTCAGGACCCTGTTGTTATCTGCACAGCCTCCCTTGCACATGGGGGCCTGACATTAGAAGGGGCACTCTGTACTCTGTCTGGCTCACAAGGCAGGAGCCTCAGCTGGTCTTTGCTCCAGGAACTCCCCTGTCAGGCCCAGCATTGCAGCAACCCTCAGGCCTGCTCTGCTGGCCCTGTCAAATAGGGAGCTGCAACCTGCTCTGTACTCTAGGTGCTGTAGCTTGGGGTGACACAACCTCTCTCAAGGAGATGAGGAGCCTTTGTCTGGTCATTATCTTGCCAGTCTGGGATAAGGCTCAGCCCTGTTCTTCTGCACAGCACCCACTACATGTCCAGAGCCAGCCAAAGCATTCCCAGTGTTGTAAGTCTCTCTCATTGTGGCCTTGTCCAGGAGCCTCTGGATGCTTGCTCCTTTACCTCATGCTTCCAGCATTGGCACAGCCTGGCAGTGGTTGCGGTCATCCTTGCTTGCAGCCTGCTCCTGGCCCTCCGGCTGGGAGATGTACTAACCCTGCTCTTGTCTCTGGGTAAAGGTGAGCTGTGTGCTGCAGCTGTCTCAGTTTGGTGGTTCATTCCCAACTCACACCCTGTGTTTGGTGCTGGCTGGGGGAATGTGAGAAGAACCTTGGTCTGTCTCTCCCTTTGTGTGGCTATGTGTATGAGCCCTACAGATTTCAGCAGTCCAGCACTGCAGGCACCATTTCCCCCCCTACTGCTTCTAGGCACTTCTCATCCATGTCATGTCTGGTGGGTAACTATGTCTTATGAAGGTACTGGGGACAGTCCTGCTGCTCCAGAACAGGCTCTGGGCAGCCCAGCCTGGCTCCTGGTAAAGACCTACCTGTTTGTTTCTTTGTTTGCAAGGAGGAGGAAGAGGAGGAGGAAGATGAAAACCTTGATGAAACTTTATCTAGGTAGGTGGTGAGCTGCTGCTACTGCACAGAGAGCACACTGATGAACCCTGTCTTATTTCCTTCTCTGTGCCCCATGCAAGGGGAGCTGCTAAAGCCGTGAGCACTGTGGAAGCTTGGAGGAGATCTGCAAAGGGGAGTTTTCTGTTGCTTTCTCTGCCTCTCTCAGCTGAGATGTTGAATGTACAGGGGGCTGAGCTGTGGAGGGGCAGATCTGGCAGTACAGCTCTTGCAGTGGGAATTAGATGCATACCCTCAGGATGTACCCAGACATGTCTTTTTGTTCTGTTTCTGCCACTCTGCTGAGGCCAGCCTATCCAGACATGCTTCTCAAGTGGGATTCAGAATTGTCTCTCTCCTTCCACTGACTTCCCTGGGGCTTGGGCCAAGATGGAGGCCTGGTTGTGTGGACTCTGTGGACTAGGGCCTGGGACTGAGCTTGGGAGTAGCTCCATAAGCAGAGGATTAACCCAATGGTCTTTTGCAGAGGTGCTTGTGGTGGTGGGTTTGATCAGCCTTTCCTGTTACAGCTGTTCTCACACACCTGTCAAACCAGTGCCTGATGGGTCTGGCAGTACTGTCAGGCTGGAACTGTGCTGAGCAGGTATCATCCTGGAAACAGCACGTGCACAGGCTGAGGTTCTGTGTTCCTGTGATACTGCCACCTGTTGTCTGGGTTGGGATTCTTGATAGGAAGGAGACACAGCTGTGCAGTCTCAGGATGGGCAAGCCTGGGGAAAGGGCTTGGTAGCAAGGAGCCTAGGGCCTTCTGCAGTCTGAGTACCTGGTAACTGCTGTTCCATGCCATGCCTGTTCTGCTGAAGGTCATGAGCATGGGTCTCTCAGCAGGTGCTTGGCGGTGATGGGTGTTCTGTTCTCTTCCAAAGCTGCATGGAGGAGCTGGGGAGGGGAGTCCACAGCCCAGCAGGTAAGCTCCCCCCGTGTTGCTTTGCCACATTCCCCAGCACACCCCCTGCAGAGGGAGTGGGATGACAATTCACCTGGGTAAGTCTACTTCCCCTCCCTGGCTGGGTTCCCAACTGCAAACCTCATGGACCAGGTCTCCCTCCTTCTTGCTTTTCAGAGTTGACACCTCTTGTGCCCAGACCGAACTTGCCTACTGCGCAGCTACCGCTGAGCTGGCCCTGCTTGGGGCAACCCCCAGGCTGCTGGAAGGGGTTGGGAGGGGTTGGAGTCCCCCCCACAGCTGGCCCTGGGACTGATGGCCCCGAGGCTACCCTGGGCTAAGCCAAGTCTCTGCAGCAATGGACCAGCCACTCAGGATTCACCCTGTGCCTGCACCCAGGCAAGCCAGTGCCTGCCCCTGCTCTCTGCACTGTCCCCAGGCGCAGGGGCTACTGACACAACTGCCATGCGGTGCGCAGACTGCAACACCCACTCCTTGTTGTGCTGTCCACCCGTATGAACCACCTTGAACTGCAGTTGCTCCTTATTCCCCTTTAAGGCTGTTGGACCAGTGTTCCTCACTCTGCCCGCTCCCATTGCAGGCACAGCCACCCCACGTGCCCTGGGCCTGCAGAAAGTAGCCAATGCACCCAGAGCTGTGCATCCGACTGCTCCTCATAGTGGCAACTGGGGACCAGTTGAGGCTGAGCAGCCTACTGTGTCTGTGGGGGAGGGGAGGGGTGTCTTACTCAGCAAATTGAATTTGTGTATGATCCTCAGGGAGCTAAAGCTCTTGGCCAGAAGAGCTCTTCCCTGCAGTTCAGCCATACGCCATCTTGTGAGTGAAATTAGCTGGTTTTTAAAGGAAAGCTCTGCATTTGTAGGGAAATAAACTGAGGTGTGGTGTTGTTTTTTTTGTTGTTGTTGTTGTTTGTTTTTTTTTTTTACACTGTTGTCATTTGGCTTTGAGTGCTGGATGGGGGCTCTGTGCAAGCACATGAAGTATCGTGTCCCTTATGTTACCTACAGCAAGGCTTTCTGTCTGGTGGCAAGGGCCTGTGCTGTCTGTCAGGGAGCCTGCAGCTGCACTGGGTCTCCTATTTTCTTAGGTGCTGGCCCTGAGGGAGCCATCTCCCTTGTGCCAAGGGCTGCAAGGGCCTGGGGTGGCCCTAACCTTGCTATCTGGGAAGAATCTGGTCCAGGCTGTGCTGGACTGGAGCATCTTGGGCACCAGTGAATGTCATCTGCACAACAGGAGCTGACAGCTGATCATGCCCGAAGCCAGGGAGGATACAAGCCCCATGTGTGCTAGCAGGTCTCAACCTCTCCCACCTCTGCTTGCTCTGTTTCGGGGTGCTCTTGCCCTGCTGCACACTTGTCTATGGTCTGGAGAAATGGGCAAGTCACACACTTGGTTTCCTTCCCCAGATAGAGCAGGGGAGGCTGCAGCCAGCAGGATGCCTGGTTTCTCTGGCAAGCACCAGGTTTGCAGCTGCTTCCCAGCTGAGGACCTTGCTGCTGGGCTGCTGTCACATTGCAGTACATGTCCCCTCCTAAGGCTGGTGACACTGGCAGACTGAGCAGGGACTTACTGCCTGCAGCCTGAGGTGGCGGAGCTGTTTTCCCAGCATGTGCTTTAAGCAGGTGCTGTGGGGGAGTTTTGTAGTAGTGCACTGGGGAGGATTGAGTCCATGCACACTTTTTTTTTTTTTTTTTTTTTTCCCCACTTCCAGTCTTGCATGTTTGAGTCCTAGTCTCATGCCTTTCTTCCCACAGCTGAGGCTACGGGGTAATCTGTAGCCATTACTGGGGTCGTGAGGGTGAGTGGATTGGTGTCAGGTCCTTACCTTTCAGCACCCAGGGATGGCTGAGCTGTTGATATTGTGGATTTAACTGCCCTTGAAGTGGCTTCCTGCCCTGTGCTGAACCTTTGCTTGGCATCTAGACAATCCTGCAGTGGAGTGCTACAGCTAATGCTAGCACATGCTGATTGTTTCAATGACCCTCTGTTCACCCTGTGAATAACTTTTCTTCACTATCTCCTGCCACCTGGGAGGGCAGTGAGCTCTACCCTGCTATCAGGTAGCTTTTTTTTTTTTTGGGGGGGGGAGATTCCCCCACCTCCTTGACTCTGCTGCAGTCATGCTGTTTTGTTTTTCTGTGCACCTCATCTATTTTTTAAAGAACTCAAGTTAGTAGATGTGTGTCCATTCTGAGCCTCCAGACTTGCATAAACATTTTCCAGGACATCAGAGATTTTTGAACACTTGTGTTTTCCTAATGTACTTTTTTTAAAATGTACTTCTCTATGAAAAGGTAGCTGGCAAAGCAGTATGGCTTGTCCAGCACAACAGCACTTAGACCCCACTACCATGGTGCTTTTGCTCTTCAGGTATCTCTCTCCTCACCTGCCTGGGGAGCAGCACAGTCCTCTCCTGCCAGTAGCCTGCTGGGGTTTGGCATCATCTTCTTTTTCCTGGCCCTGCTTCCAGGATGCCTGCATTCTGCAGCTCATTTTGTTTGTGAAGAGAAAGCAGCTGTGGTGCCATCCTCAGTCAGAAAATCTGTAACTGCCCTGCACCTACCTGCAACTTGTCCAGAAGAATGACAAGAGCCAGCCTGCAACACTGGCGCTCCCTCAACGGCCAGAGAGAAGTGCAAGATGACCTTAGAGGACCTGCTGCAGAACATGTGATAACCCCTGTATGCAACTGGCAAGGACAGGTCTCCTAAAGGCCACGTGTAAGTGCAAGTAATGGTACATTTATGCACATGCACACACATACACACAAGCACAGACCTGAAATGCTGCAGGGACAATGCTACAACCTTTGAGCCAGGATGCTTTTATTGAAAAGACCCTGCCACAGGAAGTTGCTTACCCTGTCCCTTCCCAGTCTAGTCCTGCAGCAGGAGCTGAGCAGCACCTGGAAGGAAGAGTCCTGAAAGTGCTTTGCTGGAAGGTTTATTCCTGGAAGACGCTGGATCCTGTGATGCTTGAGTCCAGGGCTGCAGAGCCAGCACCCCAGCTCAGTGACCAGCCACAGAACAGAGCATGGAGGGCAGTGCAGCAGCCAGGGCACCAGCTACCCCTGTGGCAGTGTGGCTCATCACGTCACACTGTTTCCCGTGCCTCTGGCAAGAGGGCATAGCTGGGCCAGGCCTCAGCCTCGGACACAATGTAGATACCCAGTAACAAACTTCTGCTTGCAGGCACCAGGAAACAAACAATCCAGATACAAACCAGCCCTAAGATGGTTAACAACTCACACCATCTTCAGTTGAATGAGAGGTCTACCAGCTGTATTTGTGGCCAAACCTTCCCAACAGGTCTGTGTGGCACCAGCCAGTCTGGTGCAGGCCCTGGGGCTAGCTCCAGAAAAGGGACTATCAGCAGTGACCACACACTTGTAGCACAGAAGCCAGGAGCAGGATGTGACACTGTTGAAGCTAAGGTTGTCCCCAGAGTGGTGATGAGCTCTGCAGCACACAGCCTGCCAAAACAGCTGAAACTAGGCTAGGGCTCTCCATGTTATCCATGGAGCACACATGGCATTGCTCACAGTGAGCCCTACTAGGGAAATGGCAAAGCCACAGCCGTGCACTGGCCCTGCCTGTTCCCCTAGCTTTGTGAGGCTCACTGCACCCCACAGTATTGCTCCAACTGGCACTCTGCCCTGGCTGCACATTCTGCAGCCCAACCAGACACTGCGGCAGCACTAGCTCCTCATGCTCTCATTTGAGTTTTCACGCACTACAGCAGGGAAAAGCATGGGAAGCTCCTGCACTGCAGTGATGGGGTGCAGTGAAGCCTGTCCTCCATCAGGGATCCCCTTGTCAGCTGTACTAAGCGTGCCCAGCCCCACAGACAGACCCTCCCGTCACCTCTCCACGACTTCCCAAACCCTGCTGCCAGCTCTCTGACTTCCCTGGCAGCACTGGGGCCACCTGCACTGCCCCATCCCCTCAGTCTTGGGGCCAAAAGGAGAGTAGCTCCTGCACCCCACCCCACCCCCAGGAGGACACAGTGGCTGAGAGCAAGGTCTGCCCCAGGATATCTCCTGGGCAGGGGTCTGGTGTCACCTGGCTGCACCCAGGCCATTGGCCAAGCCAAAGCACAGGGGCGCTGCCTCTCCTCAGAGCTGTGAGCAGGAGGGGACACCAGCCCCTCTGCTCCCCCAGGCTTGCCCCCCCAGGGTAATGGTGTGCCCCCCACTCCGTTGCTCAGCTCTGCACTCCACAGTGGCAGGGAAGCGGGGCCTGGCATGCGGGACGGGCAGGGCCGTGTGCTGCATGCACAGCTGGGAGCCGGCTCCATGCATGTCCCTGGACAGGTGCCCTCGGGAAAGCGTAAGTTCGGATACGCAGATCTTCGCATGCAGAGTTCCAGGCTGGGTGCCTGGTGCTGCCTCTTCTTCCAAGGCCTGTATTGGCTCTGGCAGGATGCCCAGGACCCCCGACGCAGAGCTGGTGCTGCACTTACACCTCGATTATATTGACAGAGGGAGACTTCTATGGGAGAAAAAAACTGCTTTAAGGCCCTGCTTTTCTAAGAACCTGAGATGCAGACCCCATGGCAGAGCCCCCACCCTCCCATGGCAGGCACCAAGACCAGCACACCTCTTCTGCAAAAGGGGTGCCAGCTGCAGCTGAGCTGTCTGATGTGGGCTGAGGTGTGGGTGTGCTGCAGCAGAGACCTGCTTTCAGTGTCTCCCTAAGGAGACCAATGGAACTAACCCTTAAGCCCCGCCTATTTGCATTAATCTCTTCTGACAGAAGGTTCAGGTAGCTCAGCTGCATTAGCTGCTGCCTCTCTCCAAGTAAGTCCCATCAGCCACACCACACTTGCCTCCCCAGGAAGCCTTTCTGATCACTGCTGTGCCCTAGTACCCCCAGGAGAACCAGGCACCCAGCCTCACACTCTTCAGCCTCCAGGGCTTGCAGATGTCTGGTGACGTCTGTCTGTTCCTAATCGTGGAAGAGGACAGATAACATCCTGCAATATGGGAGACATCCCAACTGATATATCCTGCCATCTCTACTGGTGTTTCTCCTGCAGTCACCCATGGGGCATACAGACTGTCCCATAGAGACCAGGGCTCAATGCAGTCAGCTTTTAGGGTAAGAGCATGAGCTGGGGTCTTTCTATTTCTGGAGAGAGTAAGAACCTGTCCAGGCACTAAGACACAGCAGATGTTAAATGCCAGCCCTCCCCACACACCTTGCTCCGCAGCAGCCCTCCAGTTGGTCTCTCTGGCGTGCTGTGCTCTGAGGATGGCTTTGTCTTCTCCTTGTTGTTGTTGGAATCGTTGTCCTTGATGATGTCATACTGTCTGCAGAAGAGGGCGATCACCGCTGCAGAAAGAGGAGGGATGAAAGACTCCCTCACACTGGCTGCCCTCTGCCTCCCTTCCCCATGACATTACAGCTGGAGAGCAGTCAGGACCAAGGCACTCCAGGGTGCTGGTCACCCACAACCTCCACCTGTTCCAGCTTGGAGTGCTATTCCAGAAAACTCAGCAAGTGTGGCCAGGCCAATCTCCTTGGGCAGACAAGGCAAAGATGCAGCTGAAGCTATCAGGGCACACATGTGAGGTATGTGAGGTGTTCAGTGCTCAGCCATAAGCATGGCTCAGTGCTCTGTGGTCAAAGGCAGATGTTGAGGCACTCTGAGAGGGACAGCCCCTTAGGTCAGTGAGCAGCTGAGTGTGCTGAGTGCCTCCAGCAAGGCACTGAAGTTACTGGCCTGATGCTTGCAGTCCTCACAAAAGCCAGCCCTTGGCTTTTTCTTGCCCTGCAAACTGTGGATCACTCTGTCGGGGTTCTACAGCACCTTGTGCACTGCATGCCCCACATCTTATGACCATCAACACAGGACTTTGCAGCAATGCTTTGAACTGTAATCATTACATGTGTACAGCCACCTGGATCTGATTTATACACTGTTGGTACTCTGATACAACAATCTGCATGAGATGTGCAGTTAGCAGCAGCCATCTTGTATTTTCTTCCAGTGCACTAGAATAGTGTTCAAGGCCAGGACGAGGAGAGATTCCTGCAAGACGCCACTT
The DNA here is from genome assembly GCA_011076525.1 of Nettapus auritus. Lineage (NCBI taxonomy): Eukaryota > Metazoa > Chordata > Aves > Anseriformes > Anatidae > Nettapus > Nettapus auritus. The sequence continues at coordinate 118,675,503 of CM021767.1, forward strand.
GAAAATCCTCACTTACTGGGAAGAGGGTAGGGGACAAATGATTTCCCATTCACAACAGCTCTGTGTAATGTGTCAGGAGCCTCCTGTTTTATCCGAGGCTTCCTTGCTCCCAGGGCAGCCTGCTGTTTCCTGAGGCACTGGCTTTAATTGATTGCTGTACAGAAACAGCTCACAAATGTTACAGTTTTAGTAGACTGAGGCACAGCTACTACCAGCCAGTGGAGCAATATTATCACAACGATATCAAACAAGATAGATAAGGCCCAAATTACACAATAGTTAATGTCAACTGTGATGCTCCCACCCCATAATTCTGTATTGCTTGGGTCCCACATCGTCTCCTGCTCTCCCAGGACAGCAGGCAGGCTAGCCAGCCCACCATGGTTCAGGCCATCATTGGTCAGCAGTGGCTGTTGTTCCTTCTTTCACCTCACTGGCTCAAGCTCCTACAGAGGCTCAATGGACTTGTTAGGAAGGCGGATGCCAGGATCATTGCCAATATTCCTCTGCACTCTCCGATCCCCATCCTCTCTGCACACCCTAGACTATGCCTCTGTTACAGCCTGCCAGAACATTGCTTGCAGCACTCACCTGCCCACATGAGAAGCACAGCCACAATGATGATAATTTCGCCTGTCTGCAGTTGCCTGTCTTTGTCCAGCCCTTCCATGGTGATGTCACCTGTGGAGAAGAGCACCCAGGCAGCAGGCAGCAGTAACCCTCCTATCAGACCCTACCTCAGGACGAGCAACAGTCAAGGATCTGAGAAGGAGCAACAGAGAGAGGCCCACATCCCCCTGACAAACAGGCATGGGATGACATCTTGACTGGGGAGAAGACATGCAACCTGTGGCTTTCCTGTGTCTGACAAACCATTCTTGCTGCCAAGTACGGTCAGGGAGTCTAAAAGCTTGTGTGGGTTCAAATAGGGACTACACAATGCACGTGAGAGAAGCCCACTAAGGTTACTTTCTTTATAGGGACCAGAGCTGCTTAGGAAGGCCCCAAGCTGAAAACAAAAGTCCTGAGGAAAGTATCTCATCTGCTTGCCCTGTTACCCACTCATGGCTAGTGCTGGAGAGAGTCCAGGCCTGACAGACCCACCCTGTGCATCATCTCTCTTGGATTAGTGGCCAACATTTAGGCAATCCCAAAGCAAAAGGCACAACATGGGTATGAAGAGGAAAGGAGACTACGGGGTTCTCATATTTCTCCTTTGGTAGCTTGCAGGCTGGTAGATCTGAGAGACAATTCGATGTTTACTTCCTATGGGCAGCAGTTTGGATGTACTAGCTTGCTTAGCTGACCAGGTTGCCAAGATCTAGGACAGGAGGGCTATAAAGCATTGTTTGGGCTTTCACCATGGTCATGGTGAACACAACAGCAGCCTATATGAACCTGTGCATCCCAGGCAGCTGGCTACCCAGGTCAGAACTTCGCTCACTGGTTGCTGAATCCCTGCCTGTGTGCTATGGAGACCTCCAGGTCTGCCCCCACCAGTGGCACTTGGGCAAACTGGAAGGAGCTGCCTCACCTTGGTTGGAGCTGTTGGAGGGGAGGCGGTCGGTCTCCTTCAGGGTCCGGAAGTGGACACGCTTACTGGCCTGACTTTCCCCATACAGGCCAATACTCTGCACCTGGATGATGTAATCAGCATCTTCTGCCAAGTCCCACAGCACGCAGGCCCGGTTGGTGGTGTTCACCTCCCGGATGAAGCGCTGCATCTGTCCATCTTGCCGCTGCCAGAGTGAAGAGCTGTCATCCCCAGGAGGCTGTTCCCAGCTGCACCACACACAGGCCCCCATCTGCAAGGCTGTGCTGGGCACAGTGCCCTTGCTCCTTCCTTCCAATCATAAACCCCTGGGATAGGCCAGACTGGCTAGCACCTTGCTACACAGCATCCCTGCATGGCCAAAGAGCCAAGTGCCTCCCTGGAGAACTCACCACTAGCTGGGGCTATGGAGGTGGAGCAAGGCAAGCAAGGAAGGGTTATCTCGTGGCTGGAGCAGTCCTCATCCAAAGAAATTGCAGAGAAGCCACTGGAGGGATAGCCACTCCACAATGCAACCCACAGTCTGCTGTGCCCCTCCCCACCACCCCCAACATAGATGGCTTAGACAGGGAACCCCAGCAAAAGTTGCTCAATAGTGGAGGTGTCCTCAGGCATGTGCCGGAGGAGCTCCAAACTGCAGCAAAAGGGCCAACAGGAGCATGCTGGTAAATCAGTTAGAATAGTCCCCAGACTACTGGGAACAAAGCCTGAATACCTGCTGTAAGATGGCGTAGCCGATGACCACATCTCCTTCTGGAACATCCCAGGAGACTGTGGCAGAGTTCGCCTTCAGCTGTGTCACAGTCACATTGACAGGGGACGGTGGCCTGTCTAGGTGAGCCAGGGAGGGACCGAGGCAAAGCACATGAAAGAGGCAAAAGAAGATCTCTCAGAAAAGGCACCTACCCCCAAACACCACTATGAGGGTCTTCTTCAACAGCTGACCATTGCAGCATGCTGACCAGGTCTACAGGGAGCAGTTCCTCCCTTGAATCTTTCCCCAGGAGAGGAGGGTCATGTTAGCTCAACAAGACTGAGTCCCACAACACACGCACTGCACAGTGCTCCCTGGGCTAGTGAGCAGCTGCCCACTGCGCAGGGGGTGCAGCACAGAGCCACTCCTGTGCAGCTACTCCTCTATGGCACCTACTGGCTTTGTCAGTCATTGCTCACTGTTCAGGTCTCCTCTCTTCCTCTCTACCTGGCTGTTGGTGAGAAATGTGCTCACTGCTCACCCCACCCTCTGCACTGCACTACAGTGGGAAAAGAGGACAAGCTCATGAGGCATCTGACTGGCTCTTCTCTAAAGGGCTTGCTTGCGGTGGCAGACACAGCCCATTGCTTGTATTACATGTTCCATGTAAAAGAAATTAGCAGTGCTGACCACATGCCTGTGCTGCCAGACCCAGCACAGGACATGAAGGGACTCTGGTAGGCTCCTTCCACCCTGCAGACATCATGACGGGAAATGCATAAAGGCCTGTCCTGAGCAAAAAATTATTATAGAATAGTTTAAGAGACTGTTATAACGATTTAACCAGATCCCACAGACCAAAATTAAATTAAAGGAAAGGTCTCTGTAGACTGTTGCAGAGCACTGCAGACACCCTGCCATCAGAGGGGACAATGGCATTCACATCAGCTTTTCATGAGGGCAGCTGCTTGCAGATCTGAGGTACCTTCAGGGCTGAGCAGGACACTGCTGCTCAGATTTTCATCTGTTGGAAAGCTTACTGCATTCAGCTTCAGCAGCAGCAAAAAGCAGGGCTACTTGACACAACATGCTGCTGCTCAGCCCAGACACAGACTTGGCAGTTAAATCTAATGTTTTTGTAGGGTTCAGAGTTCAAACAAATCTTACATTAATGCAATTCTTGAACCAAGACTATGATAGTGAAATGAGGTTTCTCCAAGCTCTGGGGCTGCTCTGTGGATGTGCACATCACAAATGCCTGGCACACCATCCAGAACTGCGTAGGAAGCAGCACAGACACAGTATTTATATATCAACTGTGACAGAAAAATGGGACAGCTTGGAATAAACACACTATGGAACTCAATCTGGCCATCTCATCTGCCTGGCATTACTCCCTGCTCTATGCTGGGGAGGAGAGCCCAGCACAGAGGGCAGAGCTAACTTCCCCAGCAATGCAATGCCATCAGCTGTAAAGCTGATAACAACACTTAACTATTGCTGTTCTTCAGAAAGCTGGTCTGATTAACCCATGGGCTGCGCCGTTACTATTTTGACATTTCATAGCACTAAGAAGAACATGGCAGAATCTTGCAAAGGTAGGCAGACTTGCACACATAGACAAATTCTGTCTAGAAATTAAATACATGAGTGTGTAAGAAAGACACTGAAGCTGCTGTTCTTATGTCTTCTCTCTCTCTAAACAAGACAGCGTCCTTCTACAAGCTGCTTGTGTAGTACAGGTTCAATGCTGTGCCTTACACAGGTAAAAAAAAAGAGCCCCGGGGGGGACTTGGAAACTGGAGAAAAAGACCACCATAACAACACCAACAAAAAACATAGGAGTGACTAGGAAAGGTCTTTTTTTGCAGATCAACCACTGAAATTCATTCATTCACATTTGAATATATCTGGTACCTGGGAAGATCTAACCAGGAAAATTGTGATTACCACTCTGAAAGATGCAGGATTATGGTCTGTCAAGGACAACTAAGACAGCCAGGACAGTCACACACACAGCCCAGAAAACAATTTCCCAGAAAGACGCTGGGAGCAAGTGCCTCCCTAGCAGAAGCCTGCTGCATTACCAGCAGGTATAATCACAGGAGACAGCGCAAATGAGGACATCAGAGCATTCTGTGTCTTCTCATCAGAACAGGAGGCTGACAAACAGGGGGAGTGGAGGGACAGGTGTTGATCTCTTCTTTCTAGTGACCACTGACAGAACAGCATGAAGCTGTGTCAAGGGAGGTGCAGATCTGGAAAAGGTTCTTCAATGAGAAGGTGGTTGGGCACTGGAACAGATCCCCCAGGGAAGTGGCCATGGCACCAAACCTGTTGAAGTTCAAGAAGCATTTGGAAGCTCTCAGACATATGGTTTAATTATTACTCAGTCTTGTGTAGATCCAGGAGTTGGACTCAATAATCCTTCTTTGTACCTTCCAGCTCAGGACATTCTATGATTCTATGAAGTTCTACCTAGACAGAGCTTAAATAGGCCTTTTGTTGGGACTTTCTGTTACTGGTAGCAGCAGGGTGTCCCGGGGGGATACCACCCTTGTGTCAAACTGCAAAGGGAGTACACCAAAGCCAGAACGCCCTGCTGTAATTCCCAGAACCTGTCCCCATATGCCCAAAAGGGAGACAGGGGAGGGCAAGAGAACATACAGGCATGGCAGAGCCATAGTGCACGTGGCTAGTCAGTGCTTCAGACCTCATGCATTGCAAACACGCTGAGTGCAGGCTCCAGGCAAGTGGACCTGAACCTGTGTGACAATGAGATCTGAAGGCATCCAGGCTGCAGTTCCTCATTGAAAAAAATCCATGTCACTTAGTTATGTCACAGTTCAGGAAACCGTAGAGAAGACATAATAAGCATTTGGGATTTGCACATATAGCAGAAAGAGAGAGGACGAGAAGTTTCACCAGCTGAAACTACAGAAAGTCACTCTGGAAACAGAGGACAAAGATTAACCCCAAGGATATAAAAGATAACTCAATGAAAGTCATTAGGACAAGACCTCCAAAGGACAGCCTGCACCACAGGAAGTTTGCACGTGATCCCCACTGAGGCTGGGAAGCAGTGAGGGCTGACCTGTGGACAGCTGAGCACTTGACTAGCTCTGCCACACAGCTTGCCTCTGTAGGTCAGAGAAAGGGTTGGACAGATGCCCTGCAAGAGTGGCATTGACAGTTGTGGCTCTGCACAGAGATGGGGCACAGGCCCACTGGCATTTTCCCATCTTACTCTGACTCTGGAGAGGAGGAACTCACCTGCACCTGGGCCACTGCCCTTGGGACTGCTGCTCAAGGGCACACAGATGTTTGTCCAATTTGACTGTGCAGCAGGGAAGTAAGCATCAGACTGCACAACTAAAAATAAGTGCTCCCTTTTAAACAACCCTGACTGTATTTCTACCTGAATCCAGCAGGCCACATAGTTCATATTGTGCAAGGAGACTGCCAATGGACACAAGGCCAAGTACAGAATAAAGCAGTCCAGTTCCGCCATGGCAGGTTATCCAAACACATCTGATACTGACAATTTACTGCGTCATTAATGTGACGAGAGGCGAATAGATATCAGAGGGCTTCCACTGGCAAAGGTTATTCAGATGAGTCAAGGGAAGAAAGGACAGAGGTACCTTGGGTACAGACATACCTCCGTCTCTGAGCAAGCACCAGCCTAGAGAAAGCAAGTCAGCAAGGCATGAAGGCATGCTGCAATGTGAAACACCGGGATGTCTGTCAATCAGAGACCAGCTTGTGGACCATTGCACAGCACTGGAGCATCCTTGCCCTTGTGCGTTCATTCTCTCAGGACCCAGAGCTCGTTGGTGAGCGGCACAAATGGGAAACATGGACGCTCTCCTCTACTGGGGAACAAGGAGGGGCTGCGTTCCCCGACAGCCCAGACCAGAAGTGGCAGGCTTCACAAGCCAAAGCCACAGCCGGCAACTCCAGGCGCCTGGGGTACGACAGAGCCTAGCGTCACGTCAAGGGAGGGCAGCGCGGCCACACAATCTCATCCCGGTCCCACGGGGAAGCAACACGACTGAAGGCACGGACGGCTTAGAGACCACGACACCCCGGGGCAGGGCGCAGCCCCAGCGGGGCTGTCCCGTGGGCCACGGGCTGCCCGGGCCAGGCCCCTCGGGCCGCGGCCAAGGCCCCTCGGGCCGCCCCACCACGCGCGCCCCGTGCCGGGCAGGACAGGGAAAGCCAGTCCCGAGGGGGGAAGGCCGGCGGGAGGGGGCTGGCGCACGGCGTCCCGGGCCGGGTCCGGGAGAGGGGCAGGGCGGACGCACCGGACGGCGCCCGGTACTGGCGAGCGCCAGCCCCCGCCCGCCGCTGGCGGCACCGTGCGGGCACCGCGGCAGCGAGCGGTGTTCTGCGCGGCCCGGCCCGGCCCGACCCGCCCCCCGCCGCCCGTCCGGGCGTCCCGGCGGCACTTACTGGCTCGCACCAAGCAGAGGTCGCAGCTGAAGAGCACGAGGACGGGGTTCAGGTACGCCGAGAAATGGGCCATGGCGGCGGGGCCCACGCAGGAGCGCCCGGGACTGCGGCCCTGGCCCGGGCAGCGGCCCTGGCACCGGCCCGGCTCCCTGCGCCGGGGGACGGAGCGGGGCCGAGCCCCGGCCGCAGCGCGGGGGGGCGGGACGGCCGCCCGGTCCTCCCCCGGGCCGGCTCCGCCCAGCGCACCCGCCCCCGAGCGGCACCGCAGCGGCCGCCGGCGCCGCCCCGAGCCGTACCCCGAAACCGCCGCCCCGAAACGGCCGCGCGCCCCCGTGCAGTATCCCCATAACCGCTAGTGCTGCCTCCCCGCATAACCACCGGCGGTGCCGCCTGCGTCGTTCCCCAGCAACCACCAGTGCCGGCCCCTCATGCCATACCCCCAGTAATCACCACTTCCAGCCCTCCCTGCGCTGTCCCCCCAGTAATACCCAGTGCCAACCCTCCCCAGTACGACACACACCGGTAACTGGCAGTGGTGCACCCTCTCCATAGCATCTTCGCCCTCCTGCCCTCCTGGCGCTGCTGGCAGTGCCCCACAGACCAGGCACCTCTTCTGTGATCACATGCATGTCTGTGTGGCCTGGGCTGTCTTGCATGTGTGTTGCATTGCACTGGTGCTCGCACACATGTGCACATACTAAATTCATATGTGTGCCCAGTCTGCACCACCCTCTAACACGTGCCCACAATGCACGGGCACTCTGGAATACAGATGTCTTGTGGGGGTGCTCTCTGGCTGCCCCTATTACACACCACTGTTTTCAAGTGTTGTCACATGGACCCATTGCTAGCATCCCCTTTTCCAGGGAGGCTGCCTTCCAGCCCAGGCCTATCTCCTGGTACAGAGTGATTCTTAGCAGTGCTACATGCTGCCCTCTTGCCATGTGCTGTGGCCCATGGTGCTGCGTCCCCCTCTTCCCTGACTACCATTGCTTCCATTTTCCAGTGGCACAGCCCTGTGTACCACACTGGTGCAGCCTCTCCTGTGTCCACTGAGCACTGGCTGTAGCTGGTTTGGAGGGTTCATCCATGAGCATATGGATGCTGTGAGGGGCCTGCACCCAAGGTGTGTGTGGCAGGGAGGGGAGATCAGTGCAGGGAGGCACCACATACAGGCATGTATACTGGGTAGTGAGGCCATGGCTATGCCCAGCTGCGGAGCCAGTACACTTGTGAATACCGTCAGCCCATTGGGGTCACAGGTGTTAGGTCACTGACAGATTGCAGGCATCCAAGATGGTGCCCCCAGTACAGTACCACTGGCTCCTCTGGAGCTGGGGATGCTCTTGCCCCTCTGAGGTGCTGTTCCACATGAGCATGAGGGCATGGCCATGGCCATGGGTTGTGTCCTACCCCCAGGGGAGGCAGCACCAGTCTATTATGTCTTATGTACAGACTTGGGGAGGAGATGCTGGAGAGCAGTCCTACAGAGAGGGATCTGGGGGTTTTGGTTCATAGCAAGTTAAATATGAGCCAGCAGTGTGCCCTGGCAGCCAGGAGGGCCAACCGTATCCCGGGGTGCATCAAGCACGGCATTGCTAGTTGGCTGAGGGAAGGGATTGTCCCGCTCTGCTTTGTGCTGGTGCAGCCTCACCTTGAGCACTGTGTTCAGCTTTGGGCACCACAGTGCAAAAAGGACACAAAACTATTTAAGTGTCAAGAGAAGGGCTACAAAGATGGTGAAGGTCCTAGAGGGGAAGACATATGAAGAGCGGCTGAGGTCACTTGGCCTGTTCAGCCTGGAAAAGAGGAAGCTGAGGGGAGTCCTCATCATGGCCTACAGCTTCCTCACAACAGGGAGTGGAGGGGCAGGTGCCGATCTGTTCTCTCTGGTGACCAGAGATAGGACCCGAGGGAATGGTGTCGAGTTGCGACAGGGGAGGTTCAGGCTGGATTTCAAGAAAAGGTTCTACACCGAGAGGGTTGTCATGCACTGGAACAGGCTCCCCAGCAACATAGTCACGGCACCAAGCCTGTTGGAGTTTAAGAAGCATTTGGACTATACTCTCAGTCATATGATCTGAATTTTTGTGAAGACTTGAGTGAAGCCAAGCAGAAACCTGTGAGCTCCTTTGGCTCTAAGGGACTGCTAACGTGGCTCAGCTTACCTACAACTTAGGGCAGACTCAGGGGCTCCTGAGGCTCCTGGCTGTCTAGTTGATGTCCTTTTCTGCATCCTGTATTGTCCTGACCGTGTAGCACATCTAGAGCTAAATAGCAGCTAGACAATGCCCTGGATGTGGTCAAGCTGCAGCAACGACACATTGGTGTGTGCACGCTTGCAAGTGTGGACCCATGCATAGTTCCCTGCACTAGGTCCCTCAGATTCTTTTATGGTCACTTCAGGAGGCCTTTTTGAGTTACAGGAGAATTGGCTTGTGCTTTGGAGGAGAGCTGTGGAAGATCAGGGCAGTGCTGTTGCTATGGGAGGGATGTGATTGCAGTGTCTGTGCAAGGGACAAGTTCCAGCCAGGTGAAAAAGGAAGTCTCACAGAACCTCGGCGAATTTTAGAATCATAGAATCACAGAATGGCTTGGGTTGGAAGGGATCTTAAAGATCATCTAGTTCCAACCCCCCTGCCATAGGCAGGGATGCCACCCACTAGATCAGGTTTGCCAGGACCCCATCCAGCCTGGCCTTGAACACCTCCAGGGGTGGGGCATCCACAACTTCTCTTTTACTCAGAGGGTGGTGAGACACTGGACCGGGTTGCCCAGAGAAGTAAAGGATAAAGGAGAAGGGTAAAAACAAACAAACAAACAAACAAACAAAAAACACTAAATAAATAAAACTTTACAGGTGTAAGGCAGGTATGATGGTCTTTTGGTCCTGTCTAGGCTGTTCAGTGCTACTTCTTGGATGCTCTTGGTGGATTGGGGGATTATGTCCTTCCCATGCTGAGCTTTCTTGTAGCTGCAGTCAGCAGTGCTTAGAAGAATGGAGAGTCTGATCTTGCTTTCCCAGAAGAGTCATGCTGGAAAGCTCCCTGTCAATCAGCACCTGGAGTGCATGGAGCTCCGCCTGGGGGCAAATGAGGAAGTAACAGTGCTTATGGGTAAGGACTACAGGGAAAGCAGGGACAGGGGACATTATAGTGGGAGTGTGCTACAGAACACTTGGTCAAGAAGACCAAGCAGATAAGGTCCTCTATAGACAGATAGAAGCAGCCTCACATTCACAAGCCCTGTTTCTCATGGGGGTGGTCTTTAAACACCTCGCTATCTGTTGGAGGGACAACACAGCAGGGCATAGGCAATCCAGCAGGTTCCTGCAATGCACTGGTGATAACTTCCTTCTCCAAGCGATAGAGGAGCCAATAAGCAGAGGTGCTATGCTGGATCTCATTCTCACCAACAAGGAGGAGGTGGTGGGGAATGTGAAGTTCAAGGGCAGCTTTAGATGCAGTGACCATGAAATGGTGCAGTTTTAGATTCAGAGGTAGCAAGGCGGGAGCACAGCAAGCTCGCTACCCTGGACTTCAGGAGAGCAGGCTTTGGCCTCTTCGGGGATCTGCTTGGTAGGGTACCATGTGACAAAGCCCTGAAGGGAAGAGAGCCCAAGAAAGCTGGTTAGTATTCAAGGATCACCTCCTCGAAGCTCAGGAGTGATGCATCCCAACAAAGAATTAGTTGGGCAAAAAATTGGGGGTTCTGAAGGACAAAAGGCCTGACGTGAGCCAGCAGCGTGTGCTTACAGCCCAGAAGGCCAACTGCATCTTGGGCTGCATCAACAGAGGAGTGGCCAGCAGATCAAGGGAAGTGATTGTCCCCCTCTACTCTGCCCTTGTGAGGCCTCTCTTGGAGTACGGCATCCAGGTCTGGGACCCCCAGCACAAGAAGGAGGTGGGTCTGTTAGAGTGGGTCTGGAGAAGGGCCACAAAGCTATCAGAGGGCTGGAGCACCTCTCCTAGGAAGAAAGGCTGAGAGAGTCGGGGATGTTCAGCCTGAAGAAGAGAAGACTGGGGAGACCTCGCTGCAACTTTTCAATACTTAATGGGGGCTTATAAAAAAGATGGAGAGCAACTTTTTGCTTGGTCAGATAACGACAGGACACGGGGGAATGGTTTAAAATACAAGAGGGGAGATTTGGATTAGACGTTAGCAGGAAATTTTTCACTTGGAGGGTGGTGAGGCACTGAACAGGTTGCCTAGGGAAGTTGGGGATGCCACATCCCCTGAGGTTTTCAAGACCAGGTTGGATGAGGCCCTGAGCAACTCGATCAAGTGGGTATCATCCCTGCTCATGGTAGGGGGGTTCAAACTAGATGATCTTTAAGGTCCCTTCCAACTCAAGCCGTTCTATGATTCTATGACATAATGATACTGCAAGGAACGTGAAGCAGTGGAAGAGCTGACCTGGTCAACTGGTCCTCACCACTGGAGATTAAAAAAAACCATAAGTTGTAGTTATCCCTTACAGATGTATCTATATAATACAGTGTAGGATGTGTGTTACAATGATTTCACTCTCATTTGCCACACACCAAAGCTGGGCTGTTTCAAGCAGACAAGAATGATAAACTGCTCCCGTCATCTCTGTGAAAGTGCATCCTTGTTTTTTGGACATTCTGGCATCATTAAAACAGCTTAAAAAAACTCAACATATATGGCATTGGAAAACTGACAAAGAAAAAAAGATAAAAAAATCTCCTGAAAAGTTCTTTGAATTATTATTAATGGCTGTTAATAATCCTTGGAAGACTGAAGAAAGAAATCTTTGGAAGACTAAGGAAAACAAATGAAACAAAACAACAATCAACCAACCAAAAAAAAAACCCACAATCAAACAACAACAACAAAAAACCTACAAGATATTCTCTCCCTTTTCTAGAAAACAAATGAAACAGAACTCCAGTTTTATGCCAGTATTTAAAAAATGGCAAGTGGAGCGGTTGGTGTAAGTACAGCTTATCAGTTTGACATCTGCCAGGCAAACCAACAGAACAGTTGACATTAAAGGAGATCATAAGTAAAACCAACTGATGAAGTTCCAAAGAGAATAGTTTAATGTAAACATTATTTTTAAAATTAAATTACAAGTCTGGGTTGGTAAAAATAGCTACTGACATGTTAAATTTCTGCAAGGCATTGTTTTGGCCCCATATTCCACACAAGTATCAGTTGAGCATATTAAATGTTAGTTACTAAATAATTGTAAATATAGATTTGTTCTACAGATTTCCAGAGTCTGCACCTATTTCTTAGAATCATAAAGGTTGGAAAAGACCTCCAAGATCATCTGGTCCAACCATCACCCTACCACCAATATCACCCACTAAACCATGTCCCTAAGCACCACATCCAACCTTTCCTTAAACACCCCCAGGGACAGTGACTCCACCACCTCCCTGGACAACCTGTTCCAATGCCTGACGGCTCTTTGAGAAGAAATGTCTCCTCATTTCCAACCCAAACCTCCCTTGGCGCAACTTGAGGCCGTTCCTTCTTGTCCTGTCACTGGTTATCTGCGAGAAGAGGCCGACCCCCAGCTCCCCACTTCTTCCTTTCAGGGAGCTGGACAGAGCAATAAGGTCTCCCCTGAGCCTCCTCTGCTCCAGACTAAACAACCCCAGTTCCCTCAGCCACTCCTCATAGGATTTGGGTTCCAGGCCTTTCACCAGCTTCGTAGTCCTTCTCTAGACATGCTCCAGGGCCTTGATGCCCTTCTTGTAATGAGGGGCCCAAAACTGAGACAAGTACTTGAGGTGCAGCCTCCCCGGAGCATAGGGGGATGATCACCTTCCTTGTCCTGCTGGCTACAGTATTCCTCATACAAGTCATCCTGTTACATTATTCGCCTTCTTGGCCACCTAGGAACACTGCGGGCTCATGTTCAGGCAAGCACTGACCAACACCCCCAGATCCTTTTCCTCTGCACAACTTTCCAGCCACTCTGCCTCAAGCCTGTAGTGCTGCATGGGGTTGTAGCTTTACTGACAATGCTAATGAAAATATAAAACAATTACAAATAAAATCTGTGGGTTAAAAAAGCTGATCGCAAATGAAAGCAATGAAAAGCTAAATTATAAAACAAAGTTTTCTGGAAGAGTAGCTCAACCAAAAATACAGTCTCTGCTAGAGTAATTGAGACACATCAGTGTTTTACAGAAGACAGATGAGTTCATCAAATGCTGCTTGAACTTAAACCCTGCTAACCTGTATTTCTAGAAATAACCGTTCAAACCCAATTTCAGAACAACCGAAAATATGCTTAGCAGAGCAGATTGCAACTGAATGTAAACAGTGTAATGAAGAAGTTTGGGGGGGAAGTAGCTAAGAACAGAGCAATGTTATTGTATTCTATTGTATTCTATTTAAAACAGACTACTTACATCTCTTGGTTTCTCTTTCCTGTTTCTGAACTTCAAAAGCCCAAAATACACTGTTCAATACATAAAATGTCAGCAAAGAACAGACAAGACCAACAAAAAAGAGAAAAAACTATTTTGAATGAAACTAGAAATCTCTTCAGCTGACATAGAAAATTATGTGGAGTTAATTATAACTAAATATGTAGGAAAAATTTTCCAATATTGCAAGGCTATTTGAGTTACAATGGTTAAGCAATGTGAGATGCAGAAGCTGAAATTAAAAATAATTCCAAGTAAAGTAATTTTTTATTAAAAAATTAATAAATTAAAAATAATTCCAAGTAAAGTAATTTTTTATTAAAAAATTAATACATAACTTTTAGAGTATGTCAATGAATCACAGCTACAACTATCTAATGACTAGCTGGTCTCTTTTATCACTTTTTTTCTACCTTCAAAACTAGATCTCTTTCTAAACATGTACTTGCTCAAATAGAATTTGTAAAAGCAAGGCCAAGTTTGCTGGTGTGGGATTTTTGACCTGGATTTGCAGAAATCTAGGCTAACTGAATTGTTAACAAAGGAGTGAACAGTAGATTCATGAGTGCTTAAGCAGTATATCTCAGCGCAGTAGGCTGTAGGGCACTGTTGTACTCATATAGGCTAGCCTGCTTTAGTCCACCTACAGTAGGAAGCAAGTGCTCCTACACAGATCACACTCCTCAGAAACAGGGAATTGTGCTGGTGCAAAGAGCCCCCAACTATTACCAGCTTGAGCCAATTCAGCAAATGAAGTGCTGTAGCACTGATGGAGCTGAGTATGGATAGATCATGTATGGGCTGTTGGATAATTATTTTTTTCCCCCACATACCACGTTATGTGATGGAATACATTGTTGAGGCAGCTCTACAAAATCCATAAGCTTGTGAAGTATACACATCTAGAAAGCAGGGCTGGTTAGTTAACTCATCAGTGACAGTAATCAGGAATCTAGACTGACATCCACTAAGAAAAACCTCCTTTAATTCATGGGTTTATCTTGTTGCCCATTTATTGGGCAGTAATGTAGTAAACGTGTGGCCAAAGTACAGTTCTGTAGAATGGAGTACAGAGGAGAAATGGGGTGGAGAACTGAACAGCACCAGTGAGCATGCATGACAACCAAGTGGGCAGGCTGGGGTGTTGTGCAAGTAGGGATGGTGCTAAGAACACCACAAACCAAACAAGAAACCACTTTCTCACACTTTTAACATTTTATTTTGTCATCTGATCTTGCCCCTTTTGCACCAAGCCTTGTACACCCTGTACAGAAGTCCACATATTTATACTTTGAGTGCAGCACTGCACACATGGTGACAACCATTTCCAAAAGGCAGTGTGTAACTACTGTATGTAAATTACAGCAGAGCACTGCATGCTGTCTCACTACTTCCTGACTACTTTGCTTATTACATGGAAGAGGCAGCTCTTGAAAACACCCTGACCATACAGTGTTTCCCATCATCAGGGCTGATGTGATTCTGGTAATAACACATATGTACAAACCTGCCTGTTCACCAGGCACTGCCATGGCTTCCCTGTGAACTTCAGTGCCAGATACCAATTTTGGTAAACAGGAAAAATTCAAAGGGAGGCAACATGTAGCCTATTTTCTTGCCTGCAAAACTACAAGGAAAAGGTCAAGTTTTACAACTTTCTGGGATAGTGGATCTTTGGATAACAGAGATTCTAGAGAACATATTCTGTCAAAAGATGGAGTAGCGTTGCTTGTGCTGCTTCTTACTATTTCTGTAACATCTGTTTCATCTCTGGAGCACAGGAAGATAGTCCCTATGACCCAGAGATCATACCATCATGTGACTTTACAAAAAAAAATGAACCCTCTTTTGACCTTTTCCACACAGGAAAGCCACTGCTAATCTACCTCATCCATATAAAGGAAGCAGTATTGAAAAGAAACAGGTGATGTAAGGTAAAGAAGACATCTACAGTGCTCACTTGCAGAGAAAAGGATGCTATGGGAGTGTGGGCATGACAAAGAACAACACACTGGGGCAAGGCAGTTCAGTGGATTCCAGGCTGCAGCATTACCAACACTGCAACTGTAGATACGCACCATCTTGCAGCAAGTTTGTTTCCCAGTTGAGTCTGAAACAAGCTGTCTTCAGAAGACCCACATAGGCCATCATTTTACATTGTCAGGTGGTCTCCAAAAAGCCAGTGAATCTCCAAAAGGCTGGAGAGTATTTATTCTGCACTGGGTGGGAAGACCTTCCTTATACATTCAATGTCCAGTACTAAAGAAGACAGATACCAGGGGAGTATCAGGTTCCTGACAAGGGAGATAATGATGTCCCATCACTTCCAAGCAGACTAAAGCTCATATGCTACTGACTGGTGCCAAGGCTAGACATCAGTGTATCAATTACAGACAGTGCTGTGCACAACAGATGGGAGCAATAAAGTATTTGGTCTTCTGTGGTATCCTTGCTGACAACAGATAGGACAGCTAAAGGGCAAATTAAAGCCTTTGTGTTCTGCATGGTGCTTCTTAGTTTTTTGTGCATACTGTGCAAGAAAGGTTCCTCCCTTAAAGGGACCTAAACACTGTGCTAGTCAGACTCTTATAGGGAGAACTGCTTAGAAAGAACCCTGGTCTCACCAATCAGGAAGACGACAAAACAGAGCTGCTGTGCTGGAAACCATTAAACAATTAACTAATGTGACCCAAACTGAGACTGCAACCAGAGCAAAAACCACATGGGGTACGCTGCTAGTCCCACTGTTCACGGGAACTACACCAGGAGAGGTTGCCTCTGTACCACAGCTTTGGTTCATAGTTTCTCACAACTGACCAGATTCAACAGTTTCAAAATCTAGGTCACAGAGCGGAATGAAATCACAGTTCCAAAGGCATTCAGTTGCTTATATTAGTGCTGTGGGTTATGAGACTGACAGAAGTGGGGCTCGTAACTGAAAAGCTTTAGGATTACTCCATCCCTTCTTCCAGGGATTTATTTCCGGCCTCGCTTGTGGCTGGATTTTGGAAATTTGGCTCTCTGTGCAACTTGGGGCTCCCCCTCCTCACTACTCTCGCTCTCGTTGTCTACCCGCTGTGGACGACCTCTCTTACTTCTCCTCATTTTCTCAGCTCCAGCGCTGGAGAGCTTCTTGGCAGCCACTGACCCAGTTCTCTTCTTTTTGCCCCGGGTCAAGGGATGTTTCTTCCGTTGCTTCCTCTGCTCTTCTCTTTGGCGGATTTTCATCAGCTTCTCAAAGCTTTTGGTGGTACTTGTGTTCACATCAAACCAATCCTGGAGGGTTAGAAGGCAACAGGTTGGTACTGATGGTGGAAATAACATAAAAAGACTATCAGAGCTTATAATGAAGGTGCCTCTGTGGGACAAGGGTTTGTTGAAATGCGAGATCTGGAAAAGCAAATGACTAAGACAATTCTCTGTTCTTTGAAGTTCTTCCTAAGGTGTCACTGTCTCAGAGGTGTCAAGATTTGATTTAGCAATTGGCTGACTAAAGTTAGGGAAAATGCTGAAAAACTGAATTGAACAGCAGCAGCTTGGGACAAGACCTGTGATAGGACACAACATTTGCTCCCCAGACCAGCGCATAACAGTTACATTTAAGCATATTAAATGCCACTTGAACCCAGGACCCTGTTTAGAACAATAAGCAAGGAAAGAATTTAATAGGGCAGGCATCTGGCATTTCCTTCCCAAGACACCCTCCTCACCTTCAACAAACAGGTTTGAGGACTTCAATTCTGCCTGCCTTACCTCAGCATGCACAGAGTTGATGTGATACTTGACCCCACTCTCTGAAACAAATTCTTTCTCACACAGCAGACACTTGTATTTGCCAGCCACAAAATCTCCCTGGCAACAAAACAAACAAACAAAAAGAATACATTACCAATTGCTGCTTAGGAGGCTGATACACCTATATATTGTACTTCAGTCTTGCTCAGCAGTAAGAAGTAAAATCTCTTATTCATACTAGACTATGCTTTATCTACAGGAGCACTGACATTATTGACCAGTTATATTCACAAAGCATAGAACTGCCTGTGAAATGTTTTAAGGTCTCAAGCACTGTATTTGGAAAAACACTCTTATACTGTGAAAGTACAGGTAGGACTGCAACTTCACTAAAATGCATGCCATTAAGATGCTCCCTCCTTCCTTCGAACAGTGTTTGCAACAGCAACCCTATTAGCATACATGGAAGCACTGAAGTTCAGAGGAATTCAGATTAGATGGCACGAGGACAGCTTGAACAAGGAGATATCTGATGGACAGAGACAGTCAGGATGTTTGTCCTGGTTTCAGTTAGGACAGGGTTAATTTTCCTCCTAGTAGCTGGTAGAGTGCTGTGTTTTGGATTAGGATGAGAAGAGTGCTGATAACATGCTGATGTTTTAATTGTTGCAGAGCAGTGCTTGTACCAAGCCAAGGACTTTTCAGCTTCTCGCTCTGTCCTGCCAGCGGGCAGGCTGGGGGTGCAGCAAGAGCTGGGAGGGGACAGACCCAGGACAGCTGACCCAAACTGGCCAAAGGAGTATTCCATACCATCTGACATCATGCTAAACAATAGATAGGGGTGGCTAGCCGGGATGGGGGGGGGGCCCCCCCCCCCGGCTGGGGGATAGACTAGGCATCGGTCAGCGGGTAGTGAGCAGTTGCATTGTGCATCACTTGTTTCATACACACTATTATTATTATTACTACTGTTTCCTATCTTAATAAACTGTCTTTATCTCAACTCTCAGGCTTCACTTTTCTGTTCTCTCCCCCATCCCAGAGAGGGAGGGGGGAGGGTGAGCAAACAGCTGTGTGGTGTTTAGCCGCCGGCCAGGTTAAACCATAACAATGTTAAAAAAACAACAAGTACAGGAATGCTACCAACCAAGGTACATGTGCCAAGATGAGATTTGAGTCCTGAGACACTGCCATATACAGATTCACAACCCTGAAACAGAAAAAAATAAAATATAAAAAAAAAAATCAAACGTCTGTATCAGCGCCAGCAAAATTCTATTTAGAAATCACTTCTTCCTGGATACAAAAAGACTTACTCTCTGGAACAAAATTCCCAAAGGGCTGAGAGGTAAAGGAAGGTAGAGAAGTTGTAAAGAGAAGAAAGGTTCTCGTAAATAAGACCTTCAAAAGGGACTTAAGATCTCAGTAAGTTAAATGTTTCCAGTTTCTGAGCACATTCAGACATAATAAACTGACTTCTGTCACAGTTACAATCACTCTCTATCTAAAGCCTGAGTAAAATCAGAGTTTGCATTTTGCCTAAAAGGCAGCAAAGATTAATTTGAACAAAGTACAGGGACAAGTGCAAGACTCTACAATCTCTCCTGCCCTGATCATGTATCTAGTGGAATAGAACAGAAGTACTGTATCTAACATCAATAGTCCCAGTTAAAGGGCAACTTTAAGGGCCTAGCCCATGTGGGTTAGGTATCAGTCTCAGGATACTAGAACTTGCTCAGCCAGCAGCCCACAATCTGAAACAGAAGGTTAGGTGCAAGACATGCTTCTGGGTTACTGGTCAGTGAACTAGAACAGCTGCTTTCTGGGGTCCATATAAAACATCATGCTGCAATTCTTATACTTGGAAATGGCACAAGCCTGAAAACTAGGGAGGGAGATCTGAGAGTGGGATAGGGACGGGGTAAGTCCTTGTCTCTGTATCAAACCCAGATGAAAGCCACAATATTGACCCTTGACTATCTAGCAGTATGCATCACATGCATCATGTGCACTACTGGTTTCTACCAAAGTGGCCATTTCTTCTCACTGAATCTGACTGGTGACCGCTGCACAAGATTGTAAGAAACTATGTGCATAGCATAAACAACCCTAGATCAGGATGCCATGTGTGAGTTCTTCATAACCCATTTCAAGCTTTCAAAGTAAAACTAAAGTGCTGTGCCAAAGTTCCTTTAATCTCAATTTTTTGTCTCTACTTCTCCATCTATTCCTCTATAAGTAAGATTCAGCACATCTGCTAGACAGCAGGAGTCTGTCATTTTTCCACTGCTCAGTCACACCTTCAAATGGACCAGCACCTAGCTGGATGTGAAAGCTGCAGTCTGACACAAAGGTACCAGGTCTGAAGGGGACAAACACATCCCCAAAGGGTTCATCCCTAGGGCAATAGTACAAACGCTAACTGACCATATTGAGATGAAGCAGAACTTGTCTCCCACAGAAAGAGAGACAAACTGCAGTTTCAAGGCTGTGGAAAGCTGTTGGCTCATACAGACCTGACATCTGCCCCCTTTTGAGGCTTCAGAAAGACTTAACGATTACCTGATTTGGACAGTGAACTCTTCGGTACATCTTTATCTCTGTTTTCCATTTGCACAGCACATCTTGACTAAATGTGGGCAGTCCAGGACGAGTGTATTTCAGCTGAGATGAAGAAATGGAATAAAAAGCTGGAAGCAATGCTAGCTACATATTGTGACAAGCACATTCCTTTCTCTCCCAGCTTTTTGACAGGAGTGCTATTTCTTTTCCTATTCTAACAGACAAATTCTCAGTAACCAATCTTCTCCCATCCTACTACTTCTAAAAACATAACTGAATCTGGAAATCCCCTACAATACCAGAGGGCAAAACTTCCCACACCTTTGACTACAATTCCTCCAAACGTACTTACCCCATTAAAATAATGAATCATCCTTTCCCCTTGGGTTTCCCTTACAGTCTAAGAGTAGCTCCTGGAGACTGTGCGAAGCCTGACAAGCTATGAAATACCACTGCATGGTGGCAGCAATTTGCAGCCTCTGATTTGTGAGCAACATGCTGCCTGTAACTGCTTTCACTGCTTGTGCCCATTGAAAATTACAGCTCCTATAGCAATAGGACTTTAAAGTCATTATAACCTACCTGGATAAAATACCTACACCACAACCATTGCTAAAGTAGCAATACCATAATCTAAGATCAGAGAGGGCAAAACCTGACCTCTTCCACAAGAAATTACTTCTTCAATATTAATTTCCATGGGCCATTAAACACTGGCAACTCTGGGCAGACATCAGTGAAAGACTCATCTGACAGACAGAAAGACTCAAACTCTGTAGAGTGTTTTTAAGGCCTTGTACCTTCCGATCATCTGGAATCAAGTCCTGCAGCACTTTTCTCTTGGGCCACTCTTTGGCCAGCTCTTCTCCAGCTAGCTCGTGGAGATAGTAGATTGCCACCTTCGCAGATCTCCTCTGAACTCTCCCTGTATTATTTGGCTCCCGTTTTATTTCCTTCAGGCTTTCTGTTCTTCTCTCCTCATGGAAGAAAGTGACCTGCAATGAAGGCCAGAAAAGGTGAGCCTCATTCACCAGTTCCTATTTCAGCTACAGTAAGTATTGTGAATTACTCTGCCAAATCCCTCAAAAAAAAAAAAAAAAAAAGATATGCTGAAGCAGCTGTGGTTCACCGACAGGAGTGCATCCCACTGCCAAGACAGACCCCAAAATCTACTCAGGGACACAACTGTAGGATTGAAGTAGAAAGTTTCATGCAGCCACTGGTCTTGAAAGGGTAACACATCTTTCACTGTAAAATTTGCATGGACAAGCACAGTATTGCCTCTTCTGCTTCAGTGATGGGTCTTCTAAGAGCAAAGAACAGCGTAATAGGAAGCTCACAAAAGTTATGTGTGCATTGGTTTTGGTTGGGATAGATCTAATTATATTCATAGTAGCGTATATGGTACTCTGTTTTGGATTTGTGACTAAAGCAGTGTTGATAACACACCAGTGTTTTAGATATTGCTGAACTGTACTTACACAGCACTAAGATATTTTGCTTCTCACACTACCCCGGCAGTGAGTAGGCTGGGGGCAGACAAGCAGCATAGGGGGGAAACAGCCAGGGCAGCTGACCCCAACTGAACAAAGTTATATTCTGTACCATGTGAAGTCATGCTCAGCAAATAAAGGTGGGGAGAGAAGGAGGAAAGGGTGGGTGGGGAGAATCTTCAGAGCCATGGCATTTGTATTCTCAAATAATCACTACATATGAAGCTCTGCTTTCCTGGAAATGACTAAACACCCGACTACTGGTGAGGAGTAGTGAATGAATTCTCTATTTGTTTTTGCTTGTGCACACAACTTCTTCTTTACCTATTAAATTGTCTTTATCTCAATCCATGAGTTTTCTCACTTCTACTTTTCTGATTTTCTTTCCCATCCCAGCAGGGGTGGGTGAGTGAGCAGCTGTATGGGTTAACCCACAACATGTTAGCATTGTTCTTTCATGGAGCAAAAGTCAGGCTGCCAAGTTTACTGCTGACAGAGACTTACTATTAAAAACTTCATTCTAGTTACAAAGGAACAAGGACAGAATACTACAGAGATACAGGAAAATGCAGAGATTTACTATCTATAATTATCCACCCAAGAAGCAGACAGAAGCCTACACGAGTCTCAAGTATGAATGGTCTGAATTACCACAATGCTATCCTGATAGCTTTGGTAGTTTGCACTTACCGGTCCATGCTTAGATCGGAGATGGTAGACAAGACCTGCCTTTGATTTGTATGCTTTCCCACAATGATGGCACTTCATTGCCATTTTCTCCAGCTCAGACGCAGCTTTCCCACATTTTTTAACATGATATAGGTATCCCATTATGCTAGTGAAGCTGCCTGTGCAGCCCTGTCAATGTAGAAGGAAAAACACATGGAGCAAATTCCTTCCTGTTGCTTTCTGGTAATACATCATCCCTCCAAAGTCTCTCATGTCTTAAAAACATTAACTAGGATCTTGAAACAAAGCCATCTTTTGCCATCATCAAAAGTATATCCAGCAGAACTTTCATAATATTGTATGGTCATGCATCTGATGCTGTTCAACTTGAGATACTCTGACAATGCAGCTTACCTCCCTTGTACACTTTAGTTTTCCCATACGCTTCAAAACCTTCCGAAGGCGGTCTCGTTCAAGCTGTTCATCCAGTTCTCCTCCCTCCTTCACAACTGGCTAAAGCACAGCAGAAGGATGAAAGAAAAACACAGGATGCTCAGCATTTATACTGAAGGAAAGCTTTAAAAATAATTAAATCCCTGCAACTTGTGACTTTACAAAAGTGTATTTAATACCACAATCCCTGTCTATAACCCAGAAAATCTGAATTATCTTTAAGAGGAGTAAACTGTCTGAAAACCACTCTGCAGATAGCTATGTATGAACAAAGCCTTGAAAGGACATGGTCTCAAACTAGAGTTGCTGCTAAGGACACGGTTGGGTATTTCTATAATTACTTTTCTCCCCTTCTGCCTGTGGAAAGCATTGACTCATCTCTAGCCTGCATCGTTAATGTTTACTCGTCCTACCATTTCCACTTAGGTTATAGCTAAGCAGACTACCTGCTGTAATAGTAATTCATCCGTGATAAACTACAGCTTATCTTCTTCTCTATTCTTTCTTCAGTGGTTATTACATATTATTTCCTACATTACCTTATACTAAATATTACATCTAGATCGACTAAAAAGTTAAAAAGTAAAAAAGTTAAAACTGGGTGACAGACCTATTCCTCAGGACTAGAACATGATACTTGGCCTCTTTCATTTACTAGTACAGCTGTAGCTTCAGAAACCACAGTACTGGTAACTATGTAAATATAACAGTAACGAATTTTCTAAATCTTACCCAAACTTCTGAATAACCTTTCCAAAAGTTATAATGTTTCTTTAAAGTAAGAGCAAAGAAGAAAACCAGAATGCAGCATTTGTAACTTTACAGCAAATAGGCAAGAACTAAATAGCTTTTTCTGCTTTTTTACCTTTGAACTTGGTAAAGAACTAAAATCTGGCCTGGTCTGCTCTGGATGCAGAAAAACTGCCACTTTCTAGCAAAAGACTGAAAATTGCAGTCTAATGAGTAATAGACTTCTTCTGATTGAGAATGCCTTTTGTGTGTGACATATAACCAGCCTAAACAGAAATTAATCTCTTCTTTCTAAGATGCAGCATCCCTATCTTTTCTAGTAACATGCTAGAGTTTTTCCAGATCTCCAATCTTAGAAGAATGATGACCGGTAAATGAGAATTGGGCACCTACAACATTTGCAAAAACACAAAATATTCCATTTCTGTGTGCAGCAGGGAAGGAATAAAAGACTATCTTGCCTGTAAGACTTTCAGATGCAGAGCAGTCGTGTTACCTGATTGTTATGGTCTGCCATGACATGGTATTTCATCCCTCCTAAAGACTTCAGCTGCTTCCCACAGTGATGACATGTGAACATTTCCTACAAATTAAAAAGGACATGGTATGTGTAACTGCAAATTAACCAAAACAGTGGGAAAGTCTCTGGGAGAAAGGAGCACAAGAGCAGAACATTTTATTCGGGCTTGGTAATTGCCCATTATGAATAGAACAGATTTTACAGAAACTAAGATTTTGGGGAACATTGTAATAGGCATGCCTCTATTCACTACCATAAAATTCCATCAACGCGCTGAGCAAGAAGCACCACCTGCAGCTTCTTAGAGATGTATAACAGGCTCTTGCTTAGGATTAATCTGGTTTTAAATGCAACACAAAACAATGTCCAGGCATTTCTACCAGTAATATGAAGAGAATGAAGAAAACATCTCTCTTGTCCTCACCTGCCTGCAATTTAACATATGTTTCTTCAGTCCTTCTACAGTCTTTCTCACCACAGCCCGGCATGTTGGACAGGTAACTCGACCTTTGTCCTGAATTTCCAAAGACCACTGCTCTTCCATACTACCTGTCAAAACAAAGGATTTGCAATAAAATGGCAAATGCAAAATCTCCTTTTCCGTCACTATGCACAATGTATCCTAGAACGAAATGAATCACATGCTACCAAATTTGTATCCTTCTACACTTCAATAGTTTTAGCTCATTTGCAGCTTTAAATGTGTCATGGGACAAGGCATACGTACATCTCTCTTTTTGGAATATCAATTGATAAAAACTAACGCTATCATCCTCTTGCGAAGAGACTTCTTTTGTTTGTTCAGCATTTTTCCTTCATTTATTTTTATTACACAATTACTTTCACGTGCAGGGTAAACTCTTCTTTTGGCAAAAGGCTTTTCACAAAAGCAGGCACAGATGTGACTGAACAGTTTTGGGACAAAATCCATGGTTCAATTCTACTAAATACATGTTTAGAATTTTACTTGCGTTAGACTGTGGTTTTGGCACTAAAAGTGAACAGAGCTGCACCACCACACCAAGACACTCAACAGCCAGGGGAAAATACCCTGTAAGGCACGGTTTTCAGTTCCTGGTCTCTTTTTGAAATGTCAAGCACTCACTTTAGCCAAAAGGATTATGAATTACTGAAACGTGTTCTGGGAAGAGAGTGGCTTATAAGACACCTACTTGAATTCTTATAAAAATATCTAAAAGCTTTTCTGCTTGCCCAGGAGTAACAGGAAGGGTTTGTCTCTCCTCAGTGGTTAGCAGAAAAGTCTGCAAGTCAAACAGCACTTGTCAGAAAACTGCATAGTTAATGAGTGCTGTGAGCTACACATACACTTGATGAGTAAAGGCTACAGTGTTCTTTTTCTAGGACAGACTTCAGTCTCTGGCTACCAGAAGAAATTATATGGCAACAACAGCTGAAGTTTTTCCTGGAAACATATTCTGCTGAATAAAAAAGTACATATATTTTTACGAGTTTTGCACTGAAATTATTTAAACAGAATTCTTAGTTCAAAAATGATTCCTCCATCACTGTCCCATTATGCAATGTTTTTAGGGCTGATCCATGCAAAACTATTTTATCAGGCAGCAGGCAGTCCCTGCAATACTGCCCTGCAACACTGCAGCAAGATAGCAGCCACTTCTTTCATGTCAACAGCAAATTGAACACCAAAATGGAAACATCAGAAACACAGATGTTACATAGACTCATCTGATAGAATTACACTTATCTCTCATCCACTTTATAAACCATTCTGAGCAACTACCCCTTCTTACCTGTGCCATAGGCTTCTGGTTCTTTCTGAACACAGTGGCCTTTTGTCTTGGAGTTTTGTTGTGCTCCAGATTGTTTTTTTCCTGCTAAAACAAACAAGAAAGACCAAGAGACTTAAATTCCGTGAGCCACCTTACAAAAAAGGAGAGCTCGGCTAGGAGCTTGCTATTCAGTCTGCTGTCTCAAACTTACATGTTCAGACAACTCAGACATGTTAAATGCCTTTTTTTTTTTTTGAAAATCCATAAAGGAATTCAAAGATTATAAACTCTTCTCCCTCTCAAAACCCATAGCTATTTACAGCTGCAGGCATTAGTCTAATCCAGACATTTGGGATCTGTGGCTGTTGATATGCAAAGCTTACAGGATGGGAACTCTTTAGACCGAAACACATCCTCTGTCTGGAGTACGTATTAGCCAATCTAGTGAGTTGGTGGCAACAAAACAGACAGTCCCATTCATCTATTCACTGTTTTCTTTAGACTAAATAACTCTTATTGTTTCTATATTTTCTCATAGGTTATGACTTTTTTCTCTCTTCTATGTTCTCTTCATTTGGTCCACACATTTCCAGAACTGCAGTGCCCGGTGCTGGAAACAGTACACCTCAAGTGAGACCCTGCAGTAGAGCAAAAGAATTACTTCACTTTTCTGAAAGTCAAAATTCCCGCTCAAACACTGCAATATAACACTTGTCTTTTTCAAAAGTATGACACTGTTTGTCCCTATTCAGCTTTTGATCTGCTATAAAGCCCAAATCCTTTTCTGAAGAACCAATACCTAGATTTTTGTCTTTCATCTGTGCTAATATTTCTATCTATGGTATCTTTTACACACTATATTTCATTCACTTTTAAAACGTTTCTGTAATGTCACGACCACTTTCAATTTTAATCTTTTCCCTCCGTTTTGTGTTGTCTACATACTTCATATTATTTAGGCTGGTGACAAAATCAATAGAATTGAACCTAGAACACATTGTGACCCCTCATTCAATTATTCTATTTTACAGAACACAGGATTGTTAAAGTTGTAAGGGACCTCTTGAGACCATCCAGTCCACCCCCCATGTTTAGGCAGGCTCAGCTAGAATAGGTTGCCCAAAACCATGTTCAGTCAGGTTTTCAGTATCTTCACAGGTGAAGACCGCACAACCTCTATGGGCAACCTGTACAAGGGTTTGAACAGCCTCATAGTAAAAAAGTGCATTCAGTGTGTTCAAATAAAATATCGCATTTTAATTTGTGTCCATTAACTCTTGCCCTCTCAGTGGGCACTACTGAAAAGGGTCTGGTTGCTTTTCTTCGTTCCCTCCCCTCACGTATTTATACACACTGGTAAGATACCCCCCAAGCCTTCTCTTCTCCCGAATCCCAGCTCTCTAAGCACCTCCTCATATGCTGGCTCACAGTCAGTTTACTGTCCACCAAGATGTCAAGGTGCCTCTCTGAACAGCTGCTTTCCAGCCAGTTAGCCCCTGGCACGTGCTCATACATGACCTTATTCCTGTCCAGGTGCAGGACTACGCACTTCCTCTTGTGGAACCTCATCAGATTCCCCTCTACTTAATTCTCCAGTATGTCCAGGTCACTGTGAATGATAGCACACCCATGTGGCCTACTAGCCACTCTTCCCAGTTTTGTATTGGCGGCAAACTTAGGGAGGGTGCAAAATGTCCCACTGTCCATTCAATTAACTGAAGTGTTAAACAGTACTGGCCCCAGTATTTATCCTGTGGCACAACAGTAGTAACTGATCACAACCCTTTGGGCCCAGATTTTCAACTGTTTTTCTGTCCACTTCACCATTCACTTACCTAACAAAGTACAGGTTAGTCTGCCTATGAGAATGCTGTAAGAAACAGCAACAAAAGTCTTAATGAAGTCAAGGTAAACAACATCCTCTGCTCTCCCTTCATCCACTAATTTAGTGCTCTCATTACAGAAAGCTACCAGATTGATCAATCATGATTTCCTCTTTGTAAATCCATGCCGATAATTCCAAATCACAATCTCATCTTTCAAGCAATTGGCAATGCTTTCCAGAAGGATTCCCTCCTTAATGTTCCCAGTAACTGAGATGAGCCTGACTGGCTTGCAATTCTCCAGATCTTCCTTCTTTCTGACCTTGATGACAGGAATGATACTTGCTCTCTTCCAGTCTTCAGGAACCTCTTACAGTCACCATGACCTTACAAAGATAATCAAGAGTGGTCTCACAAAGCTGAGTAAAGGATCTGGGGGTGTTGGTCAGTGCTTGCCTGAACATGAGCCAGCAGTGTGTCCAGATGGCCAAGAAGGCCAACTGCATCCTGGCTTGTATCGGTAATAGTGTAGCCATCAGGACAAGGGAGGTGATCATCCCCCTATGTTCACCTCAGGGGAGGTCGCACCTCCATACTGTGTTCTGTTTTGGGCCCCTCATTTGGGCTGGAAAGTTGTGCAGAGGAAAAGGATCTGGGGGTGTTGGTCAGTGCTTGCCTGAACATGAGCCCGCAGTGTTCCTAGGTGGCCAAGAAGGCGAATAATGTAACAGGATGACTTGTATGAGGAATACTGTAGCCAGCAGGACAAGGAAGGTGATCATCCCCCTATGCTCCGGGGAGGCTGCACCTCAAGTACTTGTCTCAGTTTTGGGCCCCTCATTACAAGAAGGGCATCAAGGCCCTGGACCATGTCCAGAGAAGGGCTGTGAAGCTGCTGAAGGGCCTGGAACCCAAATCCTATGAGGAGCGGCTGAGGGAACTGGGGTTGTTTAGTCTGGAGCAGAGGAGGCTCAGGGGAGACCTTATTGCTCTGTCCAGCTCCCTGAAAGGAAGAAGTGGGGAGCTGGGGGTCGGCCTCTTCTTGCAGATAACCAGTGACAGGACAAGAAGGAACGGCCTCAAGTTGCAGCAGGGGAGGTTTAGGATGGAAAATAGGAGACATTTCTTCTCAGACTAGTTAGGCATTGGAACAGGTTGTCCAGGGAGGTGGTGGAGTCACTGTCCCTGGGGGTGTTTAAGGGAAGGTTGGATGTGGTGCTTAGGGACATGGTTTAGTGGGTGATATTGGTGGTAGGGTGATGGTTGGACCAGATGATCTTGGAGGTCTTTTCCAACCTTTATGATTCCATAAATGACAACAGCCATTTCTCAGCACAACCCATCAGGCTCCATGGCACTGAGGTACGTCCAGTTTGTTTAAGTGCTCTAACCTCATCTTCCTCCACCATGAGGGCAAGGGTTCCTTGCTCCAGACTCTTCATCTGGTCTCAGGTGCCAGGGATTCCTGAAGTATAGTTTAACTGATAAAGCCTGAAGCAGAGGAGTCACTGAGTACCTATGCCTTTTCCACGTCATTTGCCACCAGTTCCTTGGCTCTATTCATAGAATACCCAAGTTGGACGGACCATCAAGTCCAACTCCTGGCTCCAGATAGGACCACCTCAAAATCAAATCATGTCTGAGTGTTGTTCAAATGCTTCTTGAACTTCAGTAGCCTTGGTGCTAAGACCACTTCCATGGGGAGCCTGTTCCAGAGCCCAAGCACCCCCTCAGTGAAGAATCTTTTCCTGATATCCAACCTGAACCTTCCCTGATACAGCTGCTTGTTGTTCATTTGGGTCCTATCGCTGGTGCCCAGCACCTACCCCACTACTCCCCCGACCCCGCCCTTGAGGAAGCTATAGACCATGACGAGTTCTCTCCTCAGTCTCTTCTGTAGGCAGAACAAATCAAGTGATTTCAGCTGCTCCTCACGCGTCTTCTCTAGACCTTTCACCATCTTTGTTGCCCTCATTCAGACATGCTCTAATAGCTATATATCCTTATATTATAGCACCGAAAACTACATACAGTACTCGAGGTGGGATTACATCAGCACAGACTAGAGGGGGACTATCACTTCCCTTGACTGGCTTGCAGCACTGTGCTTGATGCACCCCAGGATCCAGCTGGCCCTTCTGGCTACAGGGCACATTGTTGACAATTTACCATTGCTCACAACCCCCAGATCCCTTTCCATGGGGCCGCTCTCCAGACTCTCATCCCCCAGTCTATACATGTAACCAGATATATTCAGCAGTGCACCCACATTTTACCTACTTTACTTGTAGAAACCTTTTTTTTTTTTTTTGTCTTCCACATCCTTTCCCAGATTCAAGGTTGGCCTTGCCTTTTGTAATGTTATCCCTGAAAGATTAGACAGTAACCCTATACTTGTCTTGTGTTATGTACTCCTAATTCCACCTCTTGTACACTTCCTCTTGCAATTAACCATTGATTAACAACCCTAGACTGTTCTTCCCCTACTCCCTACTTTTTTCCACCCTCTGATGGACTTTAAGAGAGACTGAAATCAGAATAATCGTCACCCACCGTAAAATAGACACTACCCGTCAGTATCCTACAATATACACGGAATCAGAAATAGAGTTGGAGGGTATCAGAGGATAGCATTTAGGCAGAAAGGAAGTCTGAAGTACCTGAAGATCTGTTATTAGGAATTACAGTTATTTATATTACCAGAAATCTTCTGCTTCTTCTTAGGAGTGTCTTTAAGATCTTCATCTTCCCCTTGCTCAGATTTCCTCTTGCCTTTCAAAAGTACTTCTCCTGCTAACAAGCAAGCATAGAAATGCTTCAGTCTTGTTAAGACAGCCTGGATAACAGCTTTGTGTCTGTCTGCTGCCTTAGTTTCTTCTCATATTCAGTAATTATGAATAAAAAAATAGTTTTAGTGAGGCACTTGGACACCAGTGAATAGATACAGCCTTCCGACTCAGGAACGTTAGGCACTCTATGGCCTGCAATCCTCCACTTGTCTTTAAGAGACAAGTCTCTCAAATGTAACTGCATGACACCAGATAATTTTACCTGTTTCTGCAACAGAGGAAATCTGTCTCTCCTAACACATAAGCATCATTACCAAGCTTATAATTTGTGGCTGAACTGCAGCATGTCTTTCTGAAATAATCAAATCTCTCACAAAAGAACTGAAGAGAAAACCAGTTTCGCACTGAGCAAAGAGTGATGAGTACCTTTTTTTGCTGAAGATTTGTTAATGCTATTTTTTATGCCTCTCATTTCCAACCAGTAAGCAGGCCTGCGAATGGTCCTCTTGCTTCTGGACTCTGCGCTTCCGTTCACTTGACTCTTTGGTGAGCCAGAAGAAACTTTGCTGGTTGTCTCATCATAATTACTGTTCAGCCCTAGGACAGTAGTTTCCACCTCCTCAAATTGCTTAGACCTGGAAAAGAACAACTTGAAATTATTTTTATATATATATATACATATATAAAATATATCCACACACATGTACATACATATACACAACCGTAACGGCTCGACAGACAACATCCCTTTCATCCTCCCAAGCACTCTAAAAATTCAGCTCATGTCACCAAATCTCTTGAGTTTTGTACACTGGAAAGTACTAGCAAGGCAAAACATAACAAGTGGTAGTACTCAATACCATAGCTTTTAGAGTTTGACATTAGAAAGCTACCCGGGAACACTAGTAAAAAAAAAAAAAATATTCACCCTACCTCAGCATTTCAACTCATCACAGTTTAAAAATAAACATTTAAGCAACCAGTGTGGATCTCACAAGATCCTAATCAAACAAACAAAACAAAATTGTTGCAGCTCTTAAATTTAGACAACTATGTCGAGACCAGATACAGTTTTTCAACAGGAATCTTTTAGTTCCTTCCACCCCGCCCCCCGTGAAATCTGACATGAAACATTCACATACTTTTTATTTCCCAGAGACCTCTTGGATTTTTGTTGTCCGTGATGTACAGGCCTGGTATCCTAACAAAGCAGAACAATTCACGTTAGCAATATAATTTTTCTTCTTGTGCGCTTGTTTTCCAACCAAACACAATCACCTGCATTTTAAGGACGTGCATACCTTATGCAACCTGCTGTCTTTGGCAACCAGAAACTTATTCTGTAGCGAGGAACCCTTCCATTTCCAGTTAAATTAGAACTGTAATCAAAACAGGGATGAGTTCCTCTCTATTTCCCATACGAAATCCAATCATACCTTTGGACTGGGGCACAAAAGAGTTTTCTTCGTCTCCAGTTAATTCAGTGGTACCTACTTTCTGCCTATGACTTACCACATCACGACCAATACTTTAGATTGTAACTTACTGTTTTTTCTACAGTGTTCTTTTCCTTAACAATTCTTACATTTCCCATGCCAGGGATGTTGCCTCCAGTCACTTTTAAGTTTTCTTTCCATTTTTAGCTTAATCGTTTTGTCATATTCCATCAGCTGCTTTTTCCTTTATCCACATCACAGAAACATTTTTTATTTAACAAAGATTTTTCAGCATTTACTGATTGCTGCTACTTACGCTCACAGAATGGTTTGGGGTGGAAGGGACCTTAAGATCATCTTGTTCCAAACCGCCTGCCATGGGCAGGGACACCTCCCACTAGACCAGGTTGCTCAAAGCCCCATCCAATGTGTGCCTTAAGTACTTTCAGGAATGAGGCATCCACAACTTCTGTGGGCAACCTGTTCCAGTGCCTCACCACCCTCAGAGTAAAGAATTTCTTGCTTATATCCAAACTAAATCTACACTTTTTTTGTTTAAAGCCATCACTTCTTGTCCTATCACTACACTCCCTGACAAAGAATCCCTCCCCCGCTTTCCAGTTTCAGAGCTATCAAGGAGGTGTCAGTCAAAGCAGGCAGTGTTCCGCACTACCACGACTATCCCTATCCCCAGGAGAAAACCCCTGCGACCTGGGGCAGGTATGACAGGCTTAGCACCTTTTAGAGGACTCCCTGTTTCAGTTCCCCATTTTCATTTTTTCCTCTGTACTTCACAGGTAACAGTCTCCTACAACGAAGGCCTTTCAGACAAAACGCACGATCAGCGCCAGAGGAGCCAGCAGCGCGCTGCTCCGGTCTGTCTCCCGGCCGGACAGCGCTGCACACCGTAGCCCCGCAGACGTCCCGCTGCTGCCGGGCTCCAGGCCTTCAAACAGAAAGCTCGCGGCTGCGCGTCGCGGGCGGCTCTCCCGGCGGCCCAGAGCGGGTCCCGCCTGCTGCCCGCCCCAACGCTCGCTCTGGGACGCAGCCCCAGCCGGCGGACGGCGACGGAGGGACCGGGCCCGCTCACCAAGCCGAGGCCCGCGCCCGGCCGGGGCGCGCCGCGCCGGGCCCCCTCTCTTTACGTCCCAGGGCCCAGCAGGACCCTCGGGGAGAAGAGGAGGCGCCCCCGCGCCCCACCGCGGGCTGTTCCGCTGCCGCCGGCTCTCTCCCGCCGCCGGGCTCCATCTCGCGGCGGCTCCCGGCGCCGTGCGCGCTCCCCGCAGCCCGGCCGCACGCCCCCCGGGCGGCTGCCGACGGCGCTGCCGGCGAGGCCCCCGCGGACTCACCGAGCCGCCGCCACCCCTCATGGTGCCGCCGCCACGTCAGCACGCGCCCCGCACGCACGCGCACGAGCGCGAGGTCGCTCCTTCCCGGCCGCTTCCGGCCGCCTCCTCACGGTGACCGCCGGCTCCGAGCGCCGCGATGCCGGGCCGCCGGCCGCCTTCAGGCCGCGATCGGGCCGCCCCGTGCGGGGAGACCCCGCGAGCCTGCGGTACGTAACCGGCCGGCGGCGGAGCAACGACGCGCGTCATGGCGGGAAGCTGCGAGGCGGGTCCCCGCTCCCCGGAAGAACAAGCGGCTGCTGGGAAGATGGCGGCGGCGGCGGCGGCGGCGCCGGTGTGCGTGCTGGTGCTGGGCATGGCCGGCTCCGGGAAGACCACCTTTGTGCAGGTGAGAGGCGGCAGCGGGGAGCTGTCGGTTTTCCCGCCGCTGTCTCCACGTCGAGCGGGGCCTGACGCCTTCTCGTGTCCCCTTAGCGACTCGCGGCTCACTTGCACGGCCAGCGCTGCCCTCCGTACGTGATCAACCTGGACCCCGCCGTGCACAGCCTGCCCTTCCCCGCCAACATCGGTGAGTCCTGCCGCGCCGACGCGAGCCCGGCTCGCTGGTGCTGTGCCGGGTGGTCGGCAGCTTGAGGTTGGTGAGAGTTGGAAGGGTGGTCCCAGATCAGAGCTGGAGCGTATTTGTCGGGTCCGCAAGAAGAGAGCAAACACCTTTTGCCATAAGGAAGTTAACCCTTTTTCTGGTATACTGTTTTTCTTATGTTTCGCGGAAGGGGAGGGAGGCTGTGTTATGTAAGGTATTTGATTAGGCTATTTATCTTCTTTTTAAGAGATACCAAGACCTACCGTGAGGAGGACTTTTTTTTTTTTTTTTCTTGGTTGTGAGTTTTTAGGACCGAAACCGTTCTACCATTGCTTTTGTATATATTTTGTATTATTTTGTGTGGTATAGTGTGCACCTTTTCTTTTCCCCCTCGTTTGCTATGAGCATTTTAGCAGATTCGATCAGGTTTCCTATTTTCAGAGCTGTGGTAGCTGTATGTGCAACCAAATAACTTTTTAAAGCTGTTTGAAAGGCGTTGATTTTAGAGAAAATACTTTAACAATAAACAGACTTCATGTCTGGCCATTCCAAAAGGTTTGCTGTAGCTAAAAGCTTACCATACCAATCCCTAGGTTTGTGAGGGTTCTGTCTTTCAAACTTTTAAAGGTTTGTAAGTCTGTCTCTGTAGAAAATAAGAAAGGTAGCGGTACCAAAGTGTTTTTACTGATATCAGATGAAGAATTCCATAATGCATTGTAGTGCTGGATCTTTCATAAAATGGTTAAATATATATGCTTTATTAACTGGTGTTGACGAGCTGAGAATAAAATTCAGTTGAAGTAGTTACTGCTCAAAAACTTAACCTGGTGCTGTTTTGCATGAGTTACAGTGAATTTCATGTATTTGATGACAGTCTGTTAGATTTTATTTATTCTACTTGTGAGATTTTTCCTGTTGGTTCTAGATCTATTAGTGAGGAAAAAGGAGACTCGCTAGAAAGGGAAAGGCTTTCACTAGTCAGCAAATCGGTAAGACTGTTTTAAAATAAATGTATTAAAACTATTTATATGTATTCCCACTTTAGATATCCGGGACACTGTGAAGTACAAAGAAGTCATGAAACAGTATCCTTTTTTTTGGTCTTACAGTAATCTTTGAAATCTTGGATTTTGTAAAAGTTGCCTGTCACTTCTGCACATCAATATGAAGGGGACAGGGGGCGTTGGGGATTGCAGTAATGCAGACTAGTGCGTGATCAGAATTTTTGACTGTACTTCATACATGAGAGATTAGAAATACATGTCAAACAAGATTTGATTCTTAGGTGTAAAAAGTAGACTAAAAGTGTTTCTGCCTAGTAGTACCTTTTGTACAAATAGGATGCACTCCATCTGCTTCTCTTTTTTTTTTTTTTTTTTTGAATGAGCTTTTATTTTTCATGGGGGAAGCCAGCAGCTCTTTCCCCATGTATTTACAAATGTCATGTTATTTATTATTAAAAATATTCAAATTACTATTTGCTTGTAGTGAGTGAAGCAAACTATTTACACATTGACGGTAATCAAAGCACTGTTGTCTCTCTGAGTCTCTAAGACATTGGACTGGTGGCTTACACTGTACAGTAATTTGATAACTGTAGTTTGGTAACATTACACTGAAATGACTGCAGTTCCAGAGAGATATGGAGGTCCTTTGTTCCTCAAGTAATAGCCTTTGCAGATGGAGTTAATATACAGTGTTTGGATTTGACATACTGACATGACTCTTACATTTACTCTTTTAGGGAAAAAGAAGGGATGATGGAAGTTAGGATTATGATTTTGGCTGTTATTTGATTAGGAGTTGCTAGCAAAACATCCAAACATAAGTTTTAATTTGGTATGTAGATGCATTACTTGCTTTGCTGTCTCTGTTAGCCATCACTGGAGTTTAAGTATCTCATCAAATAGCGCTTAAGGGACTTGTCTGTCAGCATGTTTGGATATTTAGAGCAGTACCCCCAGAAGACTGTATGTACTAATGAATCAGTGCTGGTTCTTGTGCAGTAAGGAAAATACAGGATGTAATTAAAGAGCCTGTGTTTCCATGAACATAATTAGTATAGACCCATATGTGTGAAAAACAATTTTGAAATCTTCAAGACATTTTGAGTGTCTCTACAAAGTTAATTCCAATTCTTTCCATTTAAATTCTTCTGTGAATGATTTGTATAAGAAATCTTTTAATTGTATTTTCGAAGTACATATTCTTAAAAATGAACTGCATTCAGGACATTGTTAAACTCTGAGTTACTGTCTGTGCTGTTAATCTTTTTTTGGAAAGACAATGATGGCTTTAGTATATAAGCGCACATTTTTCTTTTGTTTTCTTAGCCTGAGATGGTAATGCTTGAATAATGGCAAGAGGAAGCCACGGTGTAGCTTCTTTTCCTTTTGTCAGTCACATGTGTTTTAACAAATAGCAAGTAGTCTTTCTCTTGCACAGGTACTGCATCACTTAAAAGACTTAATTGTGTATGGGGAGAATTGTCTTTTGCTGCAAGGTATCCAGCGTACATTGTAAATGGCCAACTGCTATCAGAATTTAAAAATAAGCCCTCTGAGGTCTGTATAGTCATCTGCTTTCCTAAATGGAGTGTCTAGATATGGGCTGGGCCCAAATGGTGGAATAGTGACCTCTCTCAATCTTTTTGCTACAAGATTTGATCAGGTATGAGGTTGTTCCTATGTGATACTGGGCTATGGATACTGTGCTGGGGACTGGATTTTTTTTTGTAGGTGGAGCTTCAGAAATCACTGTTGTTTAACCTTTAAATATTTTTTTGAGAGTTAATAGTATTCTCCATATTTTCGAAAGCAGCCAAAACTCATTAGGTCTCATTTAAGGAAGATACATCTTTTTTTTTTCCCCAAGTCTTTTTTTATGTAAAAATCGGAAGTTGTATGTACAGAACGTCAATTCTTAAGTCTTTGTATATAACTATTCTGTTTCATGACGTTCAGTATAACATCTTTTTTTATATGATTGCTCAGATTTTGAAGTAGGGAAACTCCTAGAAATCAGCTAAGTTTTCCTAGGGTTATTTGATAATTGACTATTCTCATAAATCTTAATGCTAAATCAGCACTGAGATGGGGTCCTTAATCACAATATTAAAGCAATGCACAATCTCTTAGGAAATAGTTAGGGAACAACTGCATTTATTATACCATTTCTTTCACCAGGTAGTAGATTATGGGTA
Source organism: Nettapus auritus (assembly GCA_011076525.1). Lineage (NCBI taxonomy): Eukaryota > Metazoa > Chordata > Aves > Anseriformes > Anatidae > Nettapus > Nettapus auritus. The sequence continues at coordinate 118,711,726 of CM021767.1, forward strand.
AAATTAAGGTCATTTTTGGCATATGCATTGTCTGAGTATTTTCAAGCCATCTATTTTCACACACTGAAAGGCTTAGACTTCCAGCTTTTTTGATACCTATGTATGTGGCTGTGCAATTTAATGTTTCTGTTATGAAATGACTATTTGTGTTTCCTGTTCTGAGCCTAAATACAATGTATACTGCTTCTTTTTCAATCAGGTGATGAAGTTTATTGAAAAAAGACAAAACGCATCCAAGTAAGTATATTCTACCAAGTTTTACTATTCTGGAATCAATGTGGAAAAAACACGTGAAATGGTTTACATATCCTAATTCAATCCTAATCCTAAAAAAAAAGGATCTCTGCGTGTTTTAAACATCCTATTTTATCCTAATCCTATAAAAGGATTTCTGTGTGTTTTGTAATTGTCTTTCAGCCTTGGTATAAATTTTATCTGTAAAAGGGCATAGAATTAGCACAGGGTACTAGACTTGTTTGCATACGTCAAAGAAATGTCTACTGATTCCACATCTGCTTTTCTTGTCTTTCTTTCGACGTTCATTTTTTTTCTTATATACTGTTCAAATGGGCAACAATTAATTTTTGTTCCGAAGAGTTTGTAATAGTCAAAAAAAAAAAAAAAAGCCAAAGTGATGTATTTGACTAACAGAATCTTAGGAGAATAAATGCTTCTTAGTCACAAAATTCACTCAGGAAATTTTCAGGCATGTCCTTAAATCCTGTCACTGTATTGGAAAAGCTTTTCTGTTCTGGACAGAATGATCATGTGATTGGCTCTTCTGTGCCTGTGTTAGTCTAGTCATGACAGGACCTTGTGCTTGACTAATTTTTTTCCCTTTTTGTTTGTTGCGGGTGACTTCTTAACAGGTATGTCATTATTGACACACCAGGTCAAATTGAGGTGTTCACATGGTCAGCATCAGGAACCATTATAACTGAAGCTTTGGTAAGTGTATTCTACATAACTTGACATTGAGGCTATGTGGAAAAAGTGCCTATTGAACAGGGTGTACTTCTAATTATTTTTTATTTTATTATTATTATTTTTTTTTATCTTGTGTTTCCAGGCTTCCTCTTTTCCTTCTGTTGTTGTTTATGTGATGGACACCTCTCGCAGTACTAATCCTATCACCTTTATGTCCAATATGCTGTATGCCTGTAGGTAAGAAAAGCTAAAAATGCAATCCATTGATTGCTTTGTCTCTTTGCTATTTATCAGGGAGGGATGGGGGTTACCATTTGTTTAGGCTTCATGTGAGGAGGTTTTCAGTTGAGGAGAATATGTCCACCTAATTTCTTGGAAATGTGGCTGAGAAGAGGGACCGTGGCTTTTTGTCCATGGTAAAGGCATAGTCAGAATGTTACAATGGCTATATCCAATTTGTTTTCTAACTCGAATAATGGATTTATTTTGTTAAAGTCAAAATGGAGCATACATTATTCAATATGTGAATTCCAACGTTAACTCTTTTACCACATTCTTTAAGGTAATGACTGTAGTTAAGTTTGAGACATGATGATTCAAACTTAAATTTTTGACGTGTAGAGATTTAGCATACAGAATTTCTGCCTGTAATCTTTTAATTTGCAAAGTCTACAGATCGACAAAGTCTCTAAAGAGATTTAAAGGTGATACACATCTTCATAGTTACGGCTATGACAATGTGTAGGGTTTTCTACACCTACAAGTCCTTCTGATGCTTTTCACGCTGTGATTTATACTTGTGTGAGCACTCTTGCGTATTGCTATGTTGTCCTGTTCACCCCAATGAAGAACATACAGGTGGGGACACATCCCAAAAAATGAAAACAGAGAACAGAAGTAAGAAAAATGTGTAATTTTTAGATTTTGTGATAGTTCATAAGCTCCTTGTTTTTTTTTCTTTGTTCTTCAACTGTTATGCAAATCAGACAATAGTGTAACAGTATAGCGTCTCCTGCTAATGTGTGTTCAGCAGCTGTTTGAGTTTACAGCTTATTGTAGCTTGTCTCTTTTAATACATAGCAGCTTGTTGGTTAGAAAGCCCTGTCTTTGCTCTCACTTCTTAAAATCTGTGACTTTTATTTGCTCTTTCTGGCAATGTTACTCTAGACTCTTCAGGCACAGTAGATAGGAAACCACTCAACTTTCCCAGTCAAGACTGAATTTAATTGTTGATTATAAGCACCATTGTGGATAAATCTTGCTGAAGTCTGGGATTTGTCTTTGTTTAGCATCTTTCTGTCTTAAAAGCTACTTTGTTGCAATAGCACTTATATGCTAGTTTTTTTTGTTTGCTTTTTCCTAATCAGACTAAGCTGTTACTGGGAATTAAAAACAAAACAAAACAAACAAAAAACATACTCCTTCCCTTTTTAGTGTTATGATACCTCCTATTGGGATACTTAATCTGCTGTTTTGGTTATTGTCTGTCTTGGTGGTTTCCCCATTGGGTAAACAAAATAATTTAAGTACCAAAGAAGGTCTGGAGGTCATCTGGTCAAAGCTCCCACTGAAAACATTAAATAATCCATGAGACTTCAATTTGATGATGGATAGTTAGATTACATCTAACTAATTGCCTGTTGCTTATAAAGATCATTTATCTAAAGATGTATCAAGATAGGCTAGTTTGAGCCCCTTCTTGTAAACCCATAATATGATGTCACTCCTTTTTTATTATGCTCGAGGTTTTCAGTGACTTCTAGAGTTGTCTCGAGCTCAGCATGGTATGAGGTCATGTAAACACATACTGTCTCCTGATTTATTGACTTCTTCCTCATACGTGGATTTCTCTGCTTTCTTTTACGTTAAACCAGGGACTGAATACCTATGTAAAGATCATATTTAGAGCTGTCTTAATTTATGGTAAATGTTGGTAAATGGATTAAAAAAAACGGTTAGTCCTTCTACCAAGGTCAGTTGCGGTATCATGGTGAGAGGACTATGCAAATATGTCATGTGACATGTTGCATTTTCTGAAATTACAGTTGAGCAGAGGATATTGGAATACATATAGTGACATGACAATGTAAACTCATGTTTCAAGGTAGTCTTGCTTTACAGATATTTTAAGTTATTTGAATTCATTGATCAAGAATAATTTCTCAAAACCGATTTCGACTTGAGTCAAAATAATTAGAAACTGCAAGGATAATAAGAACTGGGATCTGAGAATCAGAAAACAGTAATCAAAATCAACTAGGTGTGTAGAAGGAGATTATATATTTTACAGATGCCTTCTCCTGTCTGTTGGGAGACATACTGTTCAACTTCAGTATGCAGGATCTGGTTCAAAATTATCATCCATCATTTATAATTGATGCAGAGAACAGTATTTTCTTTTCAAAGCCGCATGTATGCAGTTTTGCACAAGTCTTATCTGCCTTGTGCTTTATATTTTTTCTATTTTAACGAGTATTAAATTAATTTTTTAATGGTTCTTTTTTTATATTTTTCCTTCTAGTATCCTATACAAGACAAAACTACCTTTCATTGTTGTCATGAACAAGGTAAATTAAAGCTATGGTTCCTGTGTTCCAGTAGAACATTGTTCTGCTTAGCTTGCTTTAATGTAGTGTCTTCATCTTACTACAACACTTTTTTTTTTTTTCTGGAAGAAGAAAGGAAAAAGGCTGAGAAGGAGCTGCAGGCTGAAAACTGAATCAAGAAGAGTTCTTTAATTTGGCAAAGAAAGGCAAAAGAAAAATCAGGGACAGGCAGCTACACTGAAACATTGAAATCAGACATGATACTAACAATTTGAAAAATGTTTTGCAGTATCTGTTACAAGTTTGATTTCTTGAGGTTTTTGGATTATTCCTAAATCTTTTTTGTGTGTGTGTGAATTTTGTAAAATATATGTTTCAAATATATTTCTAGAGCTTATGAAACACTAAATGTCCATATTACAGATGTAGATTTTCCCTGCTTTGAAGCTGGCTGGGTGACTGATGCCAGTCTTTGCATGTATAATGTTGGGACCCTGGACAAGAGAAATCCCCACTGCTTCAGCATTCCTTTGATGGTTTTATGTTTTTCATCTTCATTCGGTTTTAAGTATGCTATCCATGGATGAGCCTCCCTTCCTAAAAGCTTAACCCTATGCTATAAGGAAACTTAATTTCATAACGTAAGTTCATTACTGAATCTGCCCTTTCCACTGCTTTCTCAAAACAAATGCCTTAATCCTGGGTTCTCAGTACTAAGCTGATGACTTACAGTAGAAATTGTATAACACCTGCCTGTTTTCAGGAAGGAATCCCATGTTTTTTATTAGGCAAACTTAACAGAATGTGTATGGCTCTAATTGCTTACACTTAAAATGTACCAGTGTCTGCTAGAAAGCAGGTACTTACTAGGCTGAGGCAATGCCTCCATTGCTGTGTAAAGTACTGTTCTGGAGCTTAAAAGGAATGCTTTTAAACTTGACAGCTAGCCAGCTCCTTTAATATTATTTTAAGTGTTAGAAGACTCATTCGATTTCTGTTGTGGGTGTACTTTCTTCTCCGCACAGGCATCCTTCCATGCTTCATATTAAATTAGATGTTCCCCAACACAGCAATTTTTGTGTGTGCGCATGTGTATCTTGCAGGCTTCCTTTAGAAGGCCAATGCTTTGAATGCAAAATTTTACTTCACCCCTTCTTACTCGGTGATGAGTGTCTGTTGTGCTCCAACTACACTTGTTCCCAGTGATTCCTACTATACATGTCTTTAAAACCTGTGCGCTTACTCAGCAAGTTTTTGTACGCTGTTTTCTTTCTAACTCTAGACAGTAATTGTAGAACAAGCTGTTAAGCATTTTTTATAGAAAAAAGCATGAGGTAGGAAAATCAGTCTTAACAAAATGGATTTCTGGAAAGACTAAAAATATATGTGACTTCTTTAGTATGTGTAAAGAAAGGTAGGCCCAAGGTTTAGGATTCATAACTTCATGGTGTACCTCCTGTGAAGAAAGACTGAGAAAGCTTGGGTTATTTAGCCTAAAGAAGATAATGTTTTGGGGAGACCTTATAGTGGCCTTCCGGTATTTTAAGGGCCTCCAGGAAAGATGGGGAGAGACTCTATCTGGGATAAAACAAGGGGTAATGCTTTTAAACTAAAAGAGGGTAGGTTTAAATTAGATATTAGGAAGAAATTATTCACTGTGAGGGTGGTGAGGCACTGGAACAGGTTGCCCAGAGAAGCTGTGGATGCCCCTTCCCCAGAAGTGTTCAAGGCCAACATGGATGATGCTTTAGGCAACGTGATCTAGTAGAAGATGTTCCTGCCCATGGCAGGGGGTTGGAATGTGATGATCTTTGAGGTCCCTTCCAACTCAAGCCATTCTATGTTTCTATTACATAGATTTACTAGTAAATTATAGAATTGATTCAATTTTCTTTATAGAAATTAATCAAGTTGTCTCTAAATAGGCTTTGGACCCTTGATGGATTCAGTTCCATCACAAAACTTTTACTTAACAGTAGGAAATACTCCTTCCTACTGGTGCTGAGAAATTAAATATCTGTTCTAGATGCTTATATTGTAATAATTGAGGATTTGCATCAACTGCGATTTGTTTATAAAATTCTTTAATAGACTGTTCACTTACTAATCCATGTAAAATTATGGAACCGTCTCACCTGTTTTGTGACCATGGTCTTGCTCTGAGTTTCGATTATAGCTTCTTGAGGTCAGAGCACAGTTCCATTTATAAAGGTCCTGTTGTCTGTTACCCAGCAAGGAAATGCCCCCAAGCCAATCAAGAAAGGGTGGCATCTTCATGGCTGTTTTGTACATCGATTTTTAGATGCCCATTTCCAGTAAACCATAGAAACTTTTATAACCAGACTTTCAGTTGTTTCCTTAAACACTCCTAACACTCCTTCAATTTGAGATAGTGCTGTGTTTTTTTTTGTTTGTTTTGTTTTGTTTTGTTTTTTTCCTTCCTCCTCTTCCTGTATTGAAGTAGTTGGTTTGACTAAAAACAGACCTTTGAAAATTTCAGACCAGGGCTGAATATTTTGAAAAGATCAGCATTATGAGAGTAAGTTTAAAACAGGTTATTTTTTTTAATTACCCTTAGGCTGTGAGTAAAGAATGAATCATTATTACTTCTGAAAGCTCTGTCTTCTCCTTCCAGACTGACATTATTGATCACAGTTTTGCAGTAGAATGGATGCAGGACTTTGAGACTTTTCAAGATGCCCTGAATCAAGAGACATCCTATGTCAGTAACCTGACTCGTTCTATGAGTTTAGTGTTGGATGAATTTTACAGTTCATTGAAGGTAAGACTCCTTTTTTTTTTTTAACTTTCACAACAGCCTGGATAAGAGAAGGAGCTCAAGGAGGACATTACCTATGTATATAGGTACCTGATGGAAGTTCAACGAGGCCAAGTGCCGGGTCTGCACCTGGGGCACAACAACCCCAAGCAGAGCTACAGGTTGGGAGATGAGTGGTTGGAAAGCTGCCTGGCAGAGAAGGACCTGGGAGTTTTGGTTGACAGTTAGCTGAATATGAGCCAGCAGTGTGCTCAGGCGGCCAAGAAGGCCAACAGCATCCTGGCTTGCATAAGAAACAGCGTGGCCAGCAGGTCCAGGAAAGTGATTGTCCCCCTGTACTCGGCTCTGGTGAGGCCGCACCTCGAGTACTGTGTTCAGTTTTGGGCCCCTCACTACAAGAAGGACATGGAGGTGCTTGAGCGAGTCCAGAGAAGGGCTACGAAGCTGGTGAAGGGTCTGGAGAACAAGTCTTACGAGGAGCGGCTGAGGGAGCTGGGACTGTTCAGCCTGGAGAAGAGGAGGCTCAGGGGTGACCTTATTGCACTCTACAGGTCCCTGAAAGGAGGCTGGAGCCAGGTGGGGTTGGTCTGTTCTCCCACGTGCCTGGTGACAGGACGAGGGGGAACGAGCTAAAGTTGTGCCAGGGGAGCTTTAGGTTGGATCTTAGGAAGAACTTCTTTACTGAAAGGGTTGTTAGGCATTGGAATAGGCTGCCCAGGGAGTTGGATGAGTCACCATCCCTGGAGGTCTTTAAAAGACATTTAGATGTAGAGCTTAGTGGTATGGTTTAGTGAAGGACTTGTTAATGTTAGGTCAGAGGTTGGACTAGGTGATCTTGGAGGTCTCTTCCAACCTAGATGATTCTGTGGTTCAGTGAAAGAAGTAAAGATGAGAGAGGCAGACTCTTTTCAGTGGTGAAGAAGAAGAAGCAACAGACATGAAGTGAAATTCAGGAAGTTGTTTAAACAGAAGTGTGTGGGGGGGAATTTTTCTGTAGGGGTGATTGAGCAGTGGAAAAAGGTTGTCCAGAGAGGCTGTGGAATCTCTGCCTTTGGAGATACTCAAAGCTTGCTTGGACAAGGTCTTGAGCAGCCTGTTCTAATTAATCCTGCTTTTTGAGTAGAAGAGGTTGGGCTAGGTGATCTGCAGAGGTATATTCCAGCCTCAACCATTCTATGCTGTAAAAGAGTTTTGTACCACCCTTTTAAATTGATTTTGTTCCCGAACCTTTCTTTATGGGAGATGATTTGCTGGTTTGAACATAAAGTAAATGCAGTTCCTTGTCACGCTGAGTGGCATTTAAATTGCAATTAATCATTGGAAAAAAGGTAAGATAGGCTGCTAAAAGGTAATATTCTGTGTTGTAGTCTCCCATCTGAGATACTGTCCCTTGTTTTGGAAGCGTCAAGTACAGCTGGGCAATTTTCTATGTAGAAAGAAGGGAAATAATGAAATAATCTCAAAAGCAAGCCAAAAAGCTGTATATTTGCTGAAACAAGTGAAAGTTTTTTACATTTATCAGGTGTTGAGAGGACAAATCCATTAAGTTTCTCTGAAAACACCATAATTTGAAATGCGATAATGATTTCATAGCCTGTGCCAAATAGGTTAAGACAGTTGTGCTTTGCATTAGCTTTTACTTAAGAAAGAGCAAACAATTGTATTTTTTTTAATGAATATTACAAGAACAATGAAATAAGTGATTCCATTTATATAGATAGAGCTAAAACAAGAGTATTTTAAATGTCTATGGAGAAAAAAGTACAGTATTTCAAAAATGACTGGAATGGTGCCATATGCATGACTAAAGTACTTCCCAGTCCTTATTTGCAGTTAGATTGCATACATTCTTTAAGTGTGCTTCAGCTAAATACAGAGACAGAATTTCAGAGACAAAAGGTCAGTTCTTGTGGTCTGTTTTGCTGCTTATTTTTAGTACACTGATACTGCAGCAGTTATACTAACAACTTAAAATACTATGTTCTGAATGACAGCTTGGGTTGCTAACTGTAACCAAGTAAATAGACAGGCTTGATTATTATTATTATTGTTTATTTCCTGTATTGGGCTTATGTGGCAAGATTTTGTTTGTGGGGTGGGAGGATGGCAGGATTGGCTGCTGTGAGAAGAGTCTAGAACCTGCCACATGTTAGGTAAGAATCAGTTCCAGTTGGCTGCAAAAGGGACCCACAGCTGGCAAAAGCTGAGCCAATGAGCAACACTGGTTGCACCTCTTTTGAGAGTATATATTTATGAAAGGAAAAAAATGCTGTACAGCAGCAGCTGGGAGAGAGAAGTAAGAAAATGTAGGAAAAAAAAAAAAACCTACAGACACCAAGATCACTGAAGAAGGTGCTTCAGGTGCCCGAAGTTTCCTTGCAACCTGTGGAGGTAACCATGGTGGAGTAGGCTGTCCCATGCAGCTTGTGGTGTACCATGGCAGAGCAGATATCCATGCTGCAAGCCCCTGGAGAGCTCATGCTGGAGCAGGGGAAGCGTGAAGATGAAGGAGCAGTAGATGATGAAGCCATTATGGACTGACCACAACCCCTGTTCCCCTCTGCTGCTGCTTGGTGGCGTGTGTGTGTGTGGAGGTAGAAGAGGGCTGATTAGGGGAAAGGTGTTTTTAGTGTCTCAGTATTCTACTCTGTTAGTAGTTGGCAATAAATTACATTAATCTCCATATTCTGAGACTGTTTTGCCTGTGATGGTAACTGGTGAGCAATCTCCCTGTCCTCATCACTTGAGCTTTTTTTTTTTTTTAATCATATTTTCTCCCTCCGTTCCCTTGATGGGGGGGGATTGAGAGATTGGTGAAGCTTAGCTGCCCATCAGTGTGAAACCACCACAATTTCCCCATCTTGTTCATTATGTTTAGGTGCTGTATTGTCTTAACTCTGTGGGGGTATTGAGAGGCACAAGAGCGGTGTGTAAAACCAGGCTTTCTTTTCTTAACTGTTGCATTGTTGTGTTTGTTTGTTTTTCCTTTTCCTGCAATAAACTTTATAAGAGACAATAAAAGCCCAGCTTCCTGGGCTTAGGTAAAGGGGGGCGGGGAGCAGAGAGTAGCAAACGTGAACAACTAGGTGGAGAATGAGGTTGAAAGTAGGAGTGACAGAAGTACCGTATTATTGCTTACTCTCATGCTGCTGATTAAATGGTTATCACTAGATTGATTCCCTTAGGTATTTTTTCCAATGCACTGTTTAGTCTTCCCAGCTCTCCTCATCCATCAGTTACCTAAAAACTCGATTCAGTTACTATTTAGTTCTGGTATATCTTTCTTTTACAGGTGGTTGGTGTTTCTGCTGTCCTAGGCACAGGACTGGATGATTTTTTTGTTCAGCTTTCTAAAGCTGTAGATGAATATGAGAGGTAAAGTGATACTTTGGTTCCTGACCCTCTGAATACTTGCTGAAGTTACTGATTCATTAACACACTCCTTTAATTTGAAGGAGCGTTCACTTTTCAAGCCAAGGTAACATAAGGTTTATAATATTCTTAAATCTAAGAGTCAGCATAAAATGAAGCAATTAAAATAACCTATGCAGTGGTGAATTTTTGTGCTATTCAGTGATAAAAAGTAAAAGCCAGCTATGCCAGCAAACTTGTGAAGCTAGGTTTTTGATCTGGTTCCATAAGATGATCAAGCTTTGAATCGGAAAGAAGTAGATAGAGAAGGCGAGCTAGCTGAAATTCAAGAATTCTTTGAGAATATGCTGTTACTGGATTCCTCCTCATGAAAATACTGCCAGACTGCTCTATAAAATTAGAAAGCAAATCCACTAACTTGGGTTACATGGAAATAGCTAAGACAGACCATAGATTACTGTTAGAGGAAAATATATCATGCTGGATCAAACAGCCTGAGAAAGGCTGCTACAACTTCGTGTCCCCAGGTCCAAGCAGTAGTGAGGCTGCATGTGTACTCCCAGTAGGTACATGCACATAAGGCATATGTATACACCACATAAATGTATACATCAAGCCATGCAGACTGGACGGATACAAAGAGCACTCACATGAACATAGCTTCAGTGGCCTTATTCTGTCCCCATTTCTGTGTGAGCAGGATGAAGGTCTGTTAGTGGGAATTTATATCCATATGTACAACGTGGATCCCTCCAGCAGCTGGGCTCAGAGGCTCAGTGTGCTCAGTAGCTACCTCTGGATCCCTTTCTCGCAGTTGCTGCCACCTGGCCATATCAGCCTTTGAGACTCTAGCCCTGCTCCAGTTGATGATACAGACTATCTCCCACGCACTCGCTGGGATTCCCCTAATCCCAGTAGCTGACTCCCATGTGCTCTTGCCCCTAGAGATAAACAGGCACTCTAACACCCACAGGTGTCCACCTCCCTGTTGCACTGACTCCCAGACCACTTCACCTACCCTCCAGCTACTCTGGCTTGATCTTCACCTGCTCTTCAGCTAGTTAAGCTTGATCTTCACTAACAATCACACGCTCGTTGATGAACCTGCACTTGCTTAGTCACTGATACCACAGACCACATGTACACAGAGCAAGAGTCTTCTCTTAGTAGAAAGTATTTGAAGGTGGAGTTTAATAAGGTGACAGGACAGACTGTTTTTATCAGGTGCAGGGCACGACCAGACAAGCATGCTGATTAGTTACTGCTTACCTATGGCCAAAGCCTTTTATTCCCTTATCAGTCTATATCTCATGCTTGTTTCTCCCCCAGTTTCAATCCCTCCCTTTTCCTGCCTTTGGTTCCTTCTCTAAACATTGCATAATAAATCCTGTGCAATCCCCAGATGCTCTTTCCCTGAACCCCATGATGTGTCCCACACACCTAGGCAGCTACCCCAATCCTCATAAGGTGATCCAGATAGCTATTCCTTATTACTTGTGATGATGGATTTCACGCCTGGACCATTGGGGGTGACGGCCCTCCTGTGATGTGCGCGGGAGTAGCTGAGCAGGATATGCGTTGTCTTCCTGTATGAGTTCTTGTTGAACTGTCTCAGGATGCACAGGTGCTGGCAGAGAAAGCTATGTCTGTAGTTAGAGGAGAGTAAGTGAGCAGCTGTTTAGGTACAGTAGTGAAACAGTTACCTCTATTGGGCTGTTTTTATTTTATTTTATTTTTTTTTATTTTATCCAACAGAAATGTGTGAGAAAGGTTTGGCATTTTAATGAAGTATGTTTGTTTGTTTTTACTGATTTTGCATCCTCTGGTTTCAGAATCCAGATGCAGGTAAAAGCACCATTTCTCTTTTTGAAACCTCTCTCAAGTATGAAAGCCTAAAAAACTCGCTTGAGATAGAAACAAACCTCCAAAATGTTCCGTACTTAATATGAATGATGTATTGAGGGTGAATGCACTCCATGTATTTATCTTTGCAGGGAATATCGTCCAGAATATGAGCGTCTGAGGAAAACATTGGTAAGTATTTTTAACTATCGTATACTGAGGCAGTGTATCTTGGGGGTCAATTTTATATGTACAATTGCCTCTGCATTGGGTGGATCTAACATTTCATTTACTATTCATACATGGTGTGGAAAAAGTGTTATCCTGAAGCTCACAACTTGTCTTTTTTTTTCCCCAGGCTTGGTGGAACATATGTTTACAAAAATGCAGATGTTTTGTAAAATAGACGTTGATTAATGTTCTATTTAAGTTTATTAGGGCAGATTGTGAGAAAATGATTGTGAAAGATTGTGGTATTTTCTGTTCAGAAGGATATTTTGTTTTTAAAAAACAAACAAACAAAAAAACTTTCCAAGGTGGTTTGTTGAGAATATCACTGCATCTTTCTGCACCAGTCAAGTTTACTGTTTTGACTGAGAAAATTAATAATGAAGACTGGAGTACCAAAATTAGTAGCTTTGCTTATCTTGAGTTCTGACTGTGCAGGGGTAGTTCTCTGCAGGCACAACTTCACCAAGTTTGTTTTCCAGATGCTGCTGAAAATTTTCATTAAGTTCATGCTGGAGGTTGCTTTCCATGCTTAAACAACAGTTCTGTGTAACTTTAAGGACCAGGGGGTTGACCAACAAGGCGGACATCCTGGTAGGGGTCTGTTATGGACTGCCAGACCAGGATGAAGGTACAGATGAGGTGTTCTACAAGCAGCTGGTGGAAGTAGTGCAGTCGCCAGTGTTTGTTCTCATGGAGGACTTCCTGGACATTTGCTGGAAAGACAATACAGCCCTTAGGAGGCAGTCTAGGAAGTTTCTGGAGTGTGTGGAAGATAGCTTCCTGACTCAGTTGGTCAGTGAGTCTAGCGGGGGGTTGCACCACTTGACCTGCTGTTGGAGAACAGAAAAGGACTGGTGGGAGATGTGGTGGCTGGGAGCTGTCTTGGACAGAGAACTCTACCATTTTGTGGTCAATTCTTGGTGAATTAAGCGGGGGGGGGGGGGGGGCGGGGGGCAGTAGAGCTGCTACCTTGGACTTCCAGAGGGCAGACTTTGAATTGTTCAGGACACTGGTAGGGAAGGTCCCTTGGGAGTCAGTCCTTAAGGTCCAGGAAGGCTCAATGCTCCTCAAGAAGGAAATTTCAAAGGCTCAGGAGCTGGCTGTCCCCATGTGCCATAAGATGGGCTGGTGGGGAAGAAGAGCAGCATGGCCAAACAGAGAACTTTTGCTGAGTGTCCAGGAGAAAAAGAATGCTTATATCCGGTGGAAGAAGGGACGGGCAGCTCGGGGAGAGTAGAAGGAAGTTGCTAGTTTATGCAGAGTAGAAAATCAGGAAGTCTAAAGCCCAGTGCAAGCTCAATCTGGTCACTATGGTTAAGGATAACAAAAAATGTTTTTACAAGTATATTGGTGGTAAAAAGATGACCAAGGAGAATCTCCATCCTTTACTGGAAATGGGGGAACGTGACTACTGAGGATAAGAAGAAGGCTGAGGTTCTTAATGCCTTCTTTACATCTGTCTGTACTAGTCAGACCACGTATCCTCAGGGTACTCAGCCTCCCGAGCTGGAAGTCGGGGATGGGGAGAAGAAGAAACCACCCACAGTTCAGGGGGAAACAGTTAGAAACCTGCTGTTCCACCTAGACTATCACAAGTCCATGGGGCCAGATGGGATCCACCCGAGGGTGCTGAGGGAGTTGGCGGATGTGATTGCTGCTGGGCTGCTTTTTTTTCCATCTGTCAGCAGTCCTGGTCACCCGGAGAGGTCCCGGCTGACCGGAGACTTGCTGATGTGCCGCTCATCTGTAAGAAGGGTCGTAAGGAGGACCCAGGGAACTACAGACCTGTCAGCCTGACCACAGTGCCAGGAAAGGTGACAGAACAGGTCATCTTGAATGCGGTCATACAGCATATGCGGGACAACCGGGGGATCGAGCCCGGTCAGCACGGGTTCATGAAAGGCAAGCGCTGCCTGACCGTCCTCATCTCCTTCCGTGACCGGGTGACCCACCCGGTGGATGACAGAAAGGCTGTTGACGTAGTCTACCTAAATTTCAGCAATGCTTTTGACGCGTTCTCCCACAGTATTCTCCTGGAGAAGCTGGCAGCCCATGGCTTGGACAGGTACACTCTTTGCTAGGTTAAAAACTGGCCGGACGGCCAGGCCCAGAGAGCGGTGGTGAACGGAGTGAAATCCAGCTGGCGAGCGGTCACCATTGGTGTTCCCTGAGGGTCGGTGTTGGGGCCCATCCTCTTTAGTATCTATTGATGACTTGGATGAGGGAATCGAGAGCACCCTCAGCGAGTTTTCAGATAACACAGAGCTGGGGGGAAGTGTCAAGCTGCTGGAGGGTGGGAAGGCCCTACAGAGGGACCTGGACAGGACAGGTAAATGGGCAGAGGCCAGCGGGATGAGGTTCAACATGGCTAAGTGCTGGGTCCTGCACTTTGGCCACAACAACCCCATGCAGTGCTACAGGCTTGGGGCAGAATGTCTGGAAAGCTGTGCAGAGGAAAAGGATCTGGGGGTGTTGGTCAGTGCTCGCCTGAACATGAGCCCGCAGTGTGCCCAGGAGGCCAAGAAGGCCAACGGCATCCTGGCTGTGTCAGGAGCAGTGCGGCCAGCAGGGCCTGGGGGGTGATCGTCCCCCTGTACTCGGCTCACCTCGAGTGCTGTGCTCAGCTTTGGGCCCCTCACTGCCAGAAGGACATCGAGGGCCTGGAGGGTGTCCAGAGAAGCTGGGGAAGAGCCTGGAGCACAAGTCCTGTGAGGAGCGGCTGAGGGAACTGGTGGGGTTTGGGGCTGGAGCAGAGAAGGCTCAGGGGAGACCTTATTGCTCTCTCCAACTCCCTGAAAGGAAGAAGTGGGGAGCTGGGGGTCGGCCTCTTCTTGCAGATAACCAGTGATAGGACAAGAAGGAACAGCCTCAAGTTGCGCCAGGGAAGGCTTAGGTTGGAAATCAGGAGAAATTTATTCTCAGAAAGAGCAGTCAGGCATTGGAACAGGTTGTCCAGGGAGGTGGTGGAGTCACTGTCCCTGGGGGTGTTTAAGGAAAGGTTGGATGTGGTGCTTAGGGACATGGTTTAGTGGGTGATATTGGTGGTAGGGTGATGGTTGGACCAGATAGTCTTGGAGGTCTTATCCAACCTTTATGATTTTGTGATTTAGTTGTAATGTAAGACATGCTTGTTGACTTTCCCCCTCTCCCCCCACTGCCCCAGAGGACAGACTGCAAGTATTGGGTGAGATATGTTTTAAAAGTGTTCATAAGCCAAATGTAACTTTGTACCCACAGGAGAAAGTTCAAAATAAACAAAAGAGAGAGCAGCTGGAACACTTGTGGAAGGACATGGGCACTGTGTGTGTGCAGGGCAACACACTTGCAGGTATCTTACTAGCAATATTACGTTTACTGCAGAAGTTCTCTGAAGAGCCTTCCTTGAAAAGTAGCATGGTGCTTTTCTGTCTTCACTGTAAAGATGGGATGGGTCAGACTTAGCTCTCCCATGTGTTAGTCACAGACATCAGAAGAGGAAACATGAAATAGTTAGAAGAAGAGGAAAAGGTGAAGAATAGAGAAGAGGAAAAGGTGAAATAGTCAAAATAGACTATGAGAAAGCTGTGCTCTTGGTTGAGCTGTTACCTTATATGAGTTCAGTATGCTGTTGATACAGCTTGTCCTGTATCTTTGGAACCTATAGCTTTCTGTCCCTTTAGAGAAGGTACTCATTTTTATTGTATGTAAATAGAAGTTGTCAGGGAGTGAGCTAACTTATTGTTAGCATGCTGTTTTGTGTATAGACATTTCTGTTCCTTCCAAGGGTCTGATGATGCTTCTGCAATGGGTCCCTCTGAGCTGATCCTAACACGAGGAACTCTTGATGAGGAAGAAGAGAGGGAGAGTGATACTGATGACATTGACCATGAAGGTAAGGGAAGGAGAGAACTGTTCTGATCTAAAAGCTGCTTGTCTAGGCATGAAATATTACCTGTATTTCATTAGATGTATTAGCTGTAACAAGAGCCTAGGAGACAAGTAAACGTTTGGTCACCTAAATATAAGTGTATGAATTTATAGCAGTAGCCCAGCCACACTGCTCAGTCCAGTGATTCCACGCTGTCATCTTTGTGAAAGTTCAATTGTAAACTGTGTATTCAAGTAATTATTTTTAATACAACAATGCATAAAACAATGTGTGTTCACCAGAGAATTTGCTATGTTTGGACTATGCATGCAATGACCCCTGAACCTGTTTAATGCACATTCCATCTTCTTTATGGTCTTACAGTTCTCGTCCCTGTCTTTCTTCCTGTTTCCTGTCACTCTTAGTCTTAAAACAATCTTTTAAGTTCCTAACAGTGTGATACTGAGTTACATAGCTCACAGACTATCTTTATACTTTCCATGTTCCATTCATATTTAGGATCTCTTCTTTCTTTTCCCTTTTAATGAAATTGAAGACCAAGTAGAATTTCAGTGTCGCTCTGACTAGCCCAACTCCAGCTTTCTTTAGGAACACAAGTAGAATGAATGCTGAAATAGTGAACTGTGTTGTTTGTTTGTTCGTTTTCTCCCAGTTACTGAGGAGAGTCATGAAGAACCAGCCTTCAGAAATTTTATGCAAGAGACACGGATGAAATACCAGAGAAGAAGCAATCAGAATGAATGAGACCCTCAGAAATAAAGGGTTTGGAATCCATTATAATGGAATGAACAGTAAAGAAACAGCATAAAGAAACTTGCATGGATCCGTGCATTAAGTCTTACGTCTCTGAACAACTTCCTATGATACATTGATACTGTATCTATCTTTCTTCCTGCAGTAACTGTTGGTCATGTCAGCAGAAGGTTTTATATCCAACTGACTGTACATTTGGTCATCTGCCACTGTGACTTCCTAAAGCTGAAGGAAACAGATTGCACTTTCTTTTGTTCCAAACTGTTTAGATATTTCTGTTGAGAGCTTAGATTTTGAATTTTGAGAGCATTATAATCTTACTGGTTTCCAGAAGTGCAGTCTGTTCACCTCATGCAGACAGGTATGTGGTACATCCAGGACAGAAGTGAAACCTCCACAGCATGAAACGCCTGATATGTACGTGTTCTTTTTTTCTGAGATAGTGATCTAAAGGGCATCTCTCGTGTTTTGTTCCCTGCCACCCCCCAAGTATTATGGTTTTGGAGATAAAATGTAAGGTCTTTTAGGGAAGTAGACAAGCTTTAGTCTATAAATAATTGAAAGCAAAGTAGTTTAATAATATTCCATCAACCTAGTGTTTGATACTTTATTTTTAATTAAATATATTTTATGAAGTAACAAATGTGTGATGGTTAATAGCAGTTTTCATTTCACCTTTCTTTCTAATGTGAGAATTTTTTTCTGTCCTTACAGCACTTAGAGCCCACCTATCTGAATGCACAGCAAATGCATCTTACTTGCATTGCATAGACACAGTACATATGACTCTTAAGAAAATACCGAGAAAATAAAATTCCCATGAGAACTGGCTTGATTCTCAGTAGACTAAGAACTAAAGCATGCATGGCTGTGTAATGGCTGTACATATCTGTATGTAACTTAAAACCAAGGAGTTTCTATAGATGAGTGTTTACATGACATGTAGAGAAATACTCGGACATGGGCTAATACTTGCTTTCTTGATAGATGCCAGTGGGGCGCAGATGTTCTTTTGCTGTTTACCATTCTCAACTCTGGAATCTTTCTACTGTGGCCTTGCTAGAGAGATTTCTCAGTGAGGCTCTGGCAGCTGGATCTGCTAGTACAAGTTGTACAGGTTTGTGGAAAAAGAATTTTTGTGAATTTTACAAGCATAGGTGGGGCAGGAGGACATGGGCAACCAGCTGTTAAGTGCCACCTCTGATATGGTTACTGCTTTTACTAAAGCAGAGTTTTCCAAGAGCATCACAATTTCAAATTTAGGTAACACTTCTTACTAGGTTCAGTCTAGTTTATCAGAAGCAAAGCTAAAACAAAGTATTATCCTTCTCTTTAGATTCACCTTTTAAAGTATTCTTTCTGCAGACTCCTGTCCGTGGTTTAGCTAATTGATTTACATGAAACAGACACAGACTTTTCTATTAACTAGCATCCCAATTTAAATTTCCTGTAGTCGGAGAACAAGAGTTATAAATGGTGTTTGGCAGTTTAAAATCTCTTGGCTTCTACGAAGGCTAACATGCCAAAATGACTAGGAAGTAGCCTAAATTTCAGTAAAGACACTGAATACAAGGTCCTCTTCTCAACAGGAAAAGAGCTTCGCAGAACGTAAGCTCCGTTTCCCATACAGCTCCCTACATACTTGTTCAGTGATTGCAGGCTTTGAGTGGTCCCCTCAGGTCCAATATCGCACAAGTGTTGTGCTGCAGAAAGTACCTTAGCTTACTTCCCATCTCGTGCTGCGTTACTTGTACCCGCAGAAAACTTACTTCAGCGTCAGACAAACCCCGTGGGAAGTGTCCCTGACTCATGCCTGCAGGACCATCCCGTTGGGGCTGGTAAAATCCAGGAACAGGACGATGCTTGGAAGAACGTAGCCTATGGAGAAGGCCACAGTCTCCTGTTAGGCAACAGGTTTTTGAGACTGGTTTCCCCACACCCCTGTGCATTTTGAAGGAGGCAGTCCCTAAGCTGATGCCATCCAACTGCATCTAAGCTGTAAGTTGTTACTTCCAGAAGCTATCAAGGAACTTAGCGTGTTTTTTTGTTGTTGTTGTTTTGTTTTTGTTTTGTTTTTGTTTTGTTTTGTTTTTTTGTTTGTTTGTTTTTTTTTTTTTTTAATCAAGGCTCGTGTGCGTGTGTGTTTGGCTTGTCCCGATGGCTGGTGTAGGTGATCGCTCACGTGCCCCAAAGCTCCTTGTGCTGATGTTGGATCTGCCCCTCGGTAAAGGACCGCATCCCGTGTGTTCAGCTTTTCTTCCTTACCGTGTCGTATGTTTGTATGTATCTCCTTTTCTGAAAGAAAGGGTGGATTTTTCATGGGTCTCTCTGTGAGCGTATTGAACTAGGTTGCAGTAAATACGTGTAAGTGAGTAGGCTGCAGCGCGTACTGGCCGGTGTCAGAGCGCTACTCTGCCAGCAGTGGAGAGCCAGGTGAAGGTTTCCAGGGTAAGGGCTTGTTCTGCCTCAAGTTGAACGGAAAGTTTCTGAAGTTGAGCGTCCTCGGAGATGTTTGTAGGACTCTTGTTAGATGATAAAAGTTCAGATGGCTGTCGACGAAGGGGATTTTGTTGGCTCTTTTAGATAGCTCTTCCTACTGAAGAGATCGGGTCGGTTACAAAAGGCGGTAGGAACCTTGCAGTTTCTACGTTGCGTCTGTAGCAAAATAAACTGGCAGATGAATAAATGAGCAGGTGCAAATACACGTGACTCTCTAGCTGAGATTAAATAACGTGCAGTTTCTGATGTGTTTTATCTTCCAAAGCACGTGGTTGCCAAGCGCTTGAGCCTTTTGCTTGCATTACCGAGGAAAGGAATGGCCGCGCTTCTTCCCCCTTCATCCCTCTCTCATCCCTCTTTTTTTTTTTTTTTCCCTCTCCTCTTCTCCCTCGATGACAGGGACTCAAAATGTTTTCCGCGGATGTGCATGTGAATTTTATTTTATTTTATTTTTATTTTTTTTTTAAAAAAGCTGATGGAGTTGATGAATTGGGTGACATTTTCAAGGTAGAGGACAAAGAACGTGGAAATTTCTAGTACGTTAGTGTTACTCTGTTAACAAAACCGACGTACATGCCGCTTGCTGTTTCTAGTTTTTTGGTTTGGTTTTCCTTTCAGTAGCGTCCCCAAAGCCTTTTGTGGGCGTGATGTGTATCTTTCCTGTTTTTCCTGGATTCATTTGTCAGGAAAGACGGCCATCAAATCCGAGGGCCGTGGACAGCCGTCTACATCAGACGGTTGTTGCAGACGCCTTCGGTCACGTTATTTCTCCTTTTAGCTCGCCCTTTCCTTGATCTTGAAGGCTTGAAAAATATTTTTTTTTTTTTTTTTTTTCCCTCTCTCCTCCCAACGCTATGTTTGTTTGCAGTGATGACATGGCTGCTGAGGTGTTTTTGACTAAAAGTGATCTTGACCGTAGCACTGAATGCACAGAGTGTGGCTTTGTGTAATTACTCCCATGATCACAAGTTTGTTGTTGTTGTTGTTCTTTGTCACAGACAGGAGAAAAGCTCTTTCCAGCGAGATGGAGAAGGAATTAATTATACCTCGGCTTCGTCCCGTGAGACCAGAAGACGCTGAGTAACTAACTGTAAGCTGTGATTCTCAGGAGTCGCGTGGCTGAGAGTCTCGGGTTCCTTCCTTCCCTGCCTGCCCCCCAAGGCCTTAGGGATGAGAAATCTTAGGCTTTCTGTTTTTCCCTATGACATACTGTTGCATTGAGGGGCATAGCTGGCTAACTGTTAGGGTTCTGGTCAGAGTGCTGAACTATCACGGACACGGCTTCACCCAGCAACATAGCACGCCCTCGCTCCAGTCACATTCAGCAAGAACTGTCGTGGCTAGGAACCATGCGGTGAACAGCAATTTATTACAGCAACAAGGACGCGGGTTCTTTGGATTGCCAGCGACAAATTCACTGTCCGCAAAAGCAAGCGAGCACGTGTGAAATCCACTCACGTACTCATCCTGGCTGTTAACGCGTTGTAGTGGGTTTACGTGGCAAGGTTTTGGTAGCAGGGGGGGCATAGGGGTGGCTTCTGTGAGAAGGATCTAGAAGCTGCCCCATGTTTGGTAAGGGCCCCACTGCTGACCAGAGCTGAGCCAATAAGCGATGTTGTTTTGCGCCTCTGTGAGAGCATATTTAAGACAGGGAAAAAAACCCGCTGCGCCACTCGGCAGCTGGGAGGGTGAGAGGAGTGAGAAACAGCCTTGCAGGCGCCAAGGTCAGTGAAGAAGGAGGGGGAGAGGTGCTCCAGGCGCCGGAGCAGAAGTCCCCTGCGGCCTGTGGTGAGGCCCATGGTGAAGCAGGATGTCCCCCTGCAGCCCATGGAGTACCACGGTGGAGCAGGGTTCCACGCTGCAGCCCGTGGAGGAGACCACGGTGGAGCCTGTGCCCCGAAGGAGACTGCGGCCTGTGGAAGACCCCTGCTGGAGCAGATTCCGGGCCGGACCTGCAGCCCGTGGAGAGGAGACCACGCAGGAGCAGGTGACCCGGCAGGAGCTGCTGCCTGTGGGGGACCCAGGTTGGAGCAGTTTGCTCCAAAGGGATGGACCCCGTGGTACGGACCCATATATGGAGCAGTTCTTGAAGAGCTGCTGCCTGTGGACAGCCCACGCTGGATCAGTTCAGCAAGGACTGCATCCCGTGGGAGGGACCCCACAGCACAGGGGACAAGAGTGACCGAGAAGGAGCGGCAGAGAAGAAGTGCTATAGACTGACCATGACCCCCATTCCCCCGTTCCCCTGCGCCGCTCGGGGGGAGGAGGTGGAAGAGGGTGGATGGGGGGAAGGTGCTTTTCGTTTCTTTTTCTTTGTTTCTCACTTCTCTAGCTTGTTAGTATAAGCAATAAATCTTACTTTCTCTCTATGCTGAGTCTGTTTTGCCCGTCACGATAATTATTGCGCGATCTCCTAGTCCTTATCTCAACCCTTGAGCCCCTTTCATCGTATTTTCTCCTCACTCCTCTTTGAGGAGGGGGAGTGAGAGAGCAGTTGTGGTGGAACTCGGCTGCCCACTCGAGTAAAACCACCACACGCGTTAAAAGGCACAAAGGCTCCAGATATTTCTGAGTTTCCAAGGAGGTGCCTGGCACAACCGAGTGTTCAAATATCACCGCCCCACGGCGTCCCAGCGCGGGGGGAAGAGAAGCTCAGCCCATCGGATCAGCTGATCCCGGAAGTCAGAAAGGTGGTATCCTTAGCGATGTTACCTTCCCTAACATCCCCTTTCGCTTCAGACGCTTGACATCATTTTCTCTCTTGCAGGTGGAGCTTGAGCGACTCTACTCAGGCATACCTTGGTGATGACTGGTGAACAGTTTTCTTGCTTTCGTTTCAAGGTATAGGGTCTGAGAAATTCAGAGCGCCTGCTCAGTGAGGGGTGGAGGCACGGAGCTTTCAGGATGGAGGTGTGTTTTGGGATGATGATGACAATGATACTAGAATGAGCACGAGTTCCCTAGAGTACCGAGTTTTCTCCGTGAAAACATGACAGGGCCTCGGCTCAGCATAGCAAACGTGCAGCTTGTCGCTCTCGGTGCGCACAAGAGCATCGGGTCCCCATCTAGCCGTGGCCTCTTGACTCCGCTCTCAACCTTCTTCAACGCTGTACGTCTTCTTTACAAGGTGAATATTAGGTGAATTTGCCTAGTTACTTCAGGCAATTAACTACTCCACAGCTACCCGAAGCAGCAATAGTGAGAAGCCCACTTCCAGCATCCGTTCCCCGTGCAGGGACGGACGGACGGACGGACGGACGGATGGATACTGCTCGATACCTTGCCCTCCGGGGGAAGGGGAGAACGACCGGGCAGGGAGCCGCACCACAAACCCCCCCCCCGCCCCCCTTCCTCCCCGGAGTCCTGCAGAGCACTTCAATAAAGTTTGCTTTCTGGCCTGTGCCCTCGGTGGTGGTGGCGGCCCCGGGAAGTGGCCGTCTCCCTGCGGGTGCGGGTGCGGGTTCCACAGCAGGGTGGGGGCTGTGGGGGCAGGGAGCCGGGGGGTTGGCCCCGTATCCCTGGACTGCTGGATGGGGACGGCCCCCCCGGATTGCGGGGGAAGCCCTGCGGGGTTAGGAGGGGGTGACTTTCCGCTGTGGGAGCGGGCGGGCAGGCAGCTGCTCTCCCGACCTCTGCCGCCGCCTGCTGGAGGGAAGCGGGTACTGCAGCCGTTTCCCCGGCGCGCATGCGTGGTGGCGCCCCGGGCGCCCTCCGCTGCCGCCTGCTGGTGAAAAGCGGGTAGTGCAGCCGGCTCTGCGACGCTCATGCGCGGTGGCGCCCTCGGGGAGAGAACGGAAAGAATGACCGGGCAGGGAGCCCCACCGCAGCGCCCCCGCAACCCCTCTCCCCGGAGTCCTGCACAGCAGTTCAATAAAGTTTGCTTTCTGGCCTGTGCCCTCGGTGGTGGCGGCGGCCCCGGAAAGTGGCCGTCGCGGTGGGGGGGTGGTTGTGGGGGTGGTGGCTGTGCGTGCACGTTCCATAGTGCGGGGGCTGCCGTGCCGGGTTAGGAGGGTGACCCCCCTATTCAGGGACCGGGGGTGCAGCCCGCGCAGCACCGCGCACGTTCCGCGGCACGCCGGGGAAAGCGGGTACTGCAGCCAGGTGGTCGGCCCTCATGCGCGTTGGCACACTCTGCCGCAATCTGCTGCAGCCTGCTGGTGGAAAGCGGGTACTGCAGCCGGCTCCGCGCATGCGCGGTGGCGCTCCAGTTCTCTGCTGCCGCCAGCTGGTGGAAAGCGGGTACTGCAGCCGGCTTCGCGCATGCGCATTGGAGATCCAGTTCTCTGCTGCCGCCCGCTGGTGGAAAGCGGGTACTGCAGTCGGCTCTGCGCATGCGCGTTGGAGCTCCGGTCCTCTCTGCTGCCGCCTACTGGTGAAAATCGGGTACTGCAGCCGCCTCTGCGGCGCGCATGCGCGGTGGCGCATTCCGCGCCCTCTGCTGCCGCCTGCTGGTGCATATCAGGTACTGCAGCCGGCTCTGCGGCGCGCATGCGCGTTGCTGCCCTCTGGCGCCCTCTGCTGCCGCCTGCTGAAGCAAAAGCATGGGGATTGCTGCTTCTAGAGAAACCCCGAAGGGAAGGGAAGGGAAGGGAAGGGAAGGGAAGGAAAAAGGGAAGGGAAAACCAGCAGCTCCTCCTCCTGCTCTCCTTCGACTTTCTTGTGCTTTGCCCCTCGCCTTTCCCAGGTGATTCTCTTTGGCTGCCGGGTGGGGCCAATTGGTATATGAGCCTGGGCTGGTGTTTGGGGGCAAGTGCTTTGTTTTTCCTTCAGTCGGTTGCAGGGTTCTTTAGCTGGGTTGGAGTCTATGGATGGATGTGTTTCCAGGTAGAGCTTTCTGGATGTTGCCTAGGAATTCTTTCTTATGTACGAGGAGAGATTGGTATTATTAATTCAGAAGAAGGGAGTCGGGGCTTCTCAGAAAGCCAGTTCCCTGATAAATAAGAAAAGCGTTCCTCGGGTTCCTCAGGTTCCTCGAGCGTACCTCAACGGGGATTACTCTACAATTATTGTTACGGGCCAAACAGACTTTGTGTGAAAAAACAGCAATTTGTGTAAATAGAGGGTTTGAAGGGCGAACACCGAGACTCGGGGCTGGGAGACAAGAGAACCCAGGAGCTTTTAGGCAACTGCTGACTTTTGCATGGGACGCTGCACCACAAGCCTCTGATATCTGGCAAAGATAATAAGGAGGTAATAAGGAGAAAGGGGGAACTGAAGGACGACCGAAGGACAAAGCCTGGGAGGAAGACTACGAGCGACCCTCGGAGGGGCCACCAGAGACTGCTACGCGTGAGTCTGGGAGAGGGTTCGGATTCCGGGAACTAATGATACTAACCCTGCCTTTTCTAGGAGTAGTGATGAATATGTATTGGTCTGGGAGCATAAAAACCAGCTAACTGATGCAACAGGTGTGCGTCCCAGTGGAGCAGAGACTCCCGGCGCACCCAGTGCTGTTTGCTTGCCTCCGTTCGTTTAATACATTGCAAACTTTAACTGGAAACCTATTTGGGACTCAATCATTTATCACACCCGGAGCTGTTATTTATTTATTTATTTATTTATTTTTAAAAAACAAACACACACACCAAAAAATAAATTAAAAAAAATTTAAAAAAAGAGCAACCTCAGCATTGGCTTCCCACAGGGAAGCGGCTACGTGAATGGCAGGGCACCGAGGGCGGAAGTAACGTCGAGACCGCCTTCACTGAAGGCCAAATCGGCTCCGTGATTGGCTGGAAAGTAAGGGCGGATGTGGCGTGCCGGCGAGCCTTCGCTGGGAGCAGGAGCACTCCGTCATTGGCTGGGAACTCAGGGCGGAAGTGACGGCAGGGAGGGCCTTCCCTGAGGGCGGATGTGCTCCGTGATTGGCTGAGAACGCAGGGCGGAAGTGCTATCAGAGACTGCCTTCGATGAGGGCGGATATGCTCCCTGATTGGCTGGGAACTAGGGGCGGAAGTGACGTCAGGACTCGCCTTCCCTGAGGGCGGAAGCGCTCCGTCATTGACTGGGAACTCAGGGCGGAAGTGACGGCAGGGCGTGCCTTCATGAGGGCGGAAACACTCCCTGATTGGCTCGCAGGAACCCAAGCACAAGCGGCGTGCGGCCGGGTCGGGCCGCGCCGCGCCGCAGCGATCTCGGTGGTCGGGGCACCCCCCGGGCCGGGCCGGGAGGGGCCGAGGCGGCGGACGGTCGGCGGCTTCGGCTGAAATGGCCCTTGTGCGGGGCGGGGGCGGCGCCGCGCCGGAGCGGACCGGACCGGACCGGAGCGGACCGGGCGTGCGGCGGGCTCTGGGCTGCGGGGGGAGAGGGGGGCCGGAGCGGTGTGGCGGGAGGGGGGCCGCAGAGAGGGCGGCGGCGGGGGGGTTTGGGGAGGCGGTGTGCGCGCTTCTCGGCCGACTCCCCCGGGGGGTGGATGGCCTGCTCCGTCCCGAGGCATGCTGGGAGCTGTAGTTCTGCGGTGCCGGGCGGCCACGTGGGCTCCGGGGTGCGCGGCCGGTCTTTCCCCGGGCCGGCGCCGGGAGGCGCGGGTTGCCGCTGGCTGCGAGCGCGGCTGCCGGCGGCGAGGCGAGGCGAGCGAGAGCCTTCGGGGGGGGGGCCTCCCCGGAGCGTCGGGCCGGGAGGGGTGGGGGCGCGGCGGCCGGGCGCGGGTCCTCGCCGCGCTCGATCCTTGGGCCGCGCCTCGGAGGCTTTCCTCTCGCTGCGTTCCGATTTCCTCTCGCTGCATTCCGACCGCCACCTCTCTTCCTTTCCTGCGGTTCAGCAGGGCAGAAGCAGCTCCCCGCCGCTAGGAACCCCGTGCGGTTTGTTGCCGAGCGAAGGCGGCGCAGCGGGTAAACCGAGGAAAGCCGCGGCTGGCGTGCTGCGGTCG